>VUJU01000808.1:2499-39214 GCA_009835225.1 Aphis craccivora
GGTGTATGTTTTATCGTAGTGGCTCTAATATATATCAATTTACTGAAATACAGACGGGTAGTTATACAAAATTTAAAACGTGCAAAACACCTGTCATTTATCAACAAACAATTGCAAATGCTGCAAATTGCAATATTCAAGTTTCAAAAAAATGTTTGACATAAAATCTATAATATCTATGACGAGAATCTATAAATATTTTATGTATATAAAAAAAAAAACATTCACAATAATTTTAATAATATTATACGATTGTTCTTTTGCAAGACACAAATATTTTTAACCACGCCTACCATTTGGTAGCTTGTCCAAGTTTTGAAAAACGGTGAAGGGAAATATTTTTATCCGTAACGTTTTTATTAACTTTAATACTTTAAATTTAATTAGTATACTATGATAATACTAAACTCTTATACACAATTGCTGTGTTATAATATTGTACCGATGGAGCCGTAATTTTTGACCCAGTTAAATTTTACCCCCCGGTAAATATTCACTAGCGAAATTTTACCGGAGGTAATTTTTCCCAGTGGGGTTAAATACCCCTAGTAAATTGCCAAAGTGATATTTTACCAGGGTAAAATATGCCTAGCGAAATTTTACTTAGGGTTAATAATCGCTAGTGAAATTTTACCCGTGGAGACGTAAAATATATACCTAGTGAAATTTTACCGCGGTAAATAATCGCCACCTAGTGATATTTTACTCAGTGGGGTAAAATATCACTGAGGTACATTTTCGCGGTTACACCGGAATAATTCGTCCACAACTATTATGTGTCCTAAAACTATTAACTATATATATTAAGTTATGCTGGTCGCATATCATGAAAATTGTTTATCGAGTGCATGACTTTAAAAGCCTGTTAACAAGATCTTATATTTGATTCTCTAGATAATAGGAGTAAAGAAATTAGAAATAGGTTTATTCAATGCTTGCAAGTTAAACGTATAGATGAGTTGATCTTCGAATATTTAAATTAACGACCTGATAATATCCGAGTTCCTATCGATACTAGATTACAGAGATAATTTTATACCTAAATCCTTATACTAACTTTTCTATGAATGTAACTTAATCAAAAATTATATGTAACTACAGGAGGTATGTTGTGATATATGAATACTTTCACACTTTGTATTATTTATTAGTTATTACTATACCTAGTATAATATAATCCAATAAACCACTTGATACTCAATATTTTATGACAGTATTGATATTTTTATGAAACTTCATTATTATCATTGTATACAAGTATAAGAATTTAAGCAATAGACAAAAATAAGTTTTTATTATCGTTAGCCATTTCTTCATCTAATTGGTTTTTGCATATAATACTGCAGACTATAATATATTATACGATATAAAGGATAACACATTAAAGTTATGATACCGGATACTTTATGCGTGCAACAGACATTCATTTGTAATGCCCCTGTAGGTATATTTTCATGGGTACATTTCACTATTTAAACTTATTAATAGTCACGGATTTAAAAAAAATCCTCATCTGTAATGGCAGCTATATACCACGCCGCACACACCGTCACTGTCTCTTATAATATATACTGATTTACAGTATTTGAATAACGCGTAAATAAAATTGGCTCGTCCGCAACCGACCGTGACCACAAGTACTACCCAATACCTTTAACGTATGCGTTACGATAAGACGTCGTATATGCTCCTCGGAATTCTGTGCGGTACACATAAATACGCCATTTTATAAAGGAACGAGAAAACAGACGTGTAAAAATACGCATGTAATGTTGCCGCGCACCGTATACGATATTATATTATATACACGCCAACTTATATATTATACACAATCCGTTTGTATAAACTCTATAGCCCACTAAACATAATATATGTGACGTGCACCGACTACTATGTACAACAAGCGATATTGTCGTCAATACATATATAAATATATATTATACTCTGTGGCTACTTATAATATTATATATATCGAACAGAAAAGATATCGGTTGATTTCTTATATAATATATATTATCATAACGCAACCCAAGCTCGCAACATAGAAGGTACAAACGGATCACAAGACGACAAAAGTATACATATCTCAACATCTTCGCGACTGCACTATAATGTTGTATATTAATTATGATACGAGCGGTTGAAGGAAGACGCCGATATAATATGCCATTATAAACTCCCTCGCACAATTCAAAAGACAAGAAATTATTATATTATTTACGAAAGGGCACCTACATCTTTCAATCAAAACCGATATTAACTATAATGTTTGAAGTACCTATCTCTACGTGACTTCGTATAAATAATAAGTGTATATAAATAGGTACCTATTATAATTGTACCTACTTACACTATAACCTACCTATACCCAATACCCATCTACCTATATTTATCACTGCAGATACGAGGATGAGGAGAAATGATAATGCTCTTAAATTCTTAAGTCATTGTCGATATTTATATGCATAAAAAGGAAACTATTCTCTCATCGAGTATTATATCTGTATTGAATACTTCGAAAATATCAAAACTAACAAAAAATAACTATAAACATAACAAATAACATATTCTAAGTCTAGCACAAAAGCGAAAGTAAGAAAATAATACAACATAACATGATATAATTTGTTATTATATATATTAAAAATTATAATATTACAAGAATGGTGGTTATATTGAATTAAAAACAAACGGAATTAAAACTGCAGTCGTTAATTTAAATGCGTTAGGTAATGACTAATGACTTACTAACCCTATGGATATTAAAAGTAATGTAAATTATGTTGACACCTCGAAGTTGACTGTATTTTCCATATGATACACCTCACTGTGTAGGAGAATGATTATGTAGGTATACAGTTAAATCGAGAAACTGAAAATACCGGTTAACCCGAAAATGGCAGCAGCGATGACATTGTTGAAAAATAATATGTTAATATTATTATATACGATGGTGTTAATAAATCAATGCAATTGATAATAAAAAAAAAATTAAAATAATAATTGGAGGTACTCGCAAGTTTTTGTCCAATTTTGTAAAAACTTGATAGATACAATATAATCGAATACAGCAAACTTCTTCGCCTATACTGTAAACACGCATGTAGTTGTTTTCCACGAGATATATTACGCTCTCGATGACAATAATTATATTACTCTCTTGTCAAGACGGTCACGAATCACGATAGTCCGAACATTTTTTAATGCATCGATATCGGCCCCGACGATGCGGACTCGAACACATCCGTCACAACCGTCGTCTGCGTTTTTTCCAGTAACAGTTTAATAATAATAATAAGTTATTAACCACCTTATAGATAATCACATTAATAAATACAATGTAATGGCCCAACTCACCGTTTAGGACATTATTCTCTTATCGATGAAATTGGAGTACTTGTATATTAATATAAAATAAATAAATAAGTAAATTATTTAACATATTATTTTGAGATACAGTAAAAATGTTAAATTTGAAAAATAATTTTATTAGATGTAGTAATAAAATAAAATAATATTATGCTTATCATATTATACTTTGTTGTTGAACCGGAGGCTGACAGCCGCGCTAGGAAGACGATCGCATACGCGCGGGCGATAGCCGAGTGAGGAGCACGGCCGAGCCGTCCGTCGCGCGGCGAGCACGCATTGAGCCGGACGCATGCGCGCCAGTCGATTCGGCATCGTTCTGATGCTCTTGGTCGGCCGCCGCCCGGTACACGCGGCGCACCGAGGAGCTGCTATTTTAGCAGCTCATGCGCCCGACTCTCGGACTGCAGCGGCGGCCACGGAAAACCTGTTTCGCGCCGTCCTTGTCGGGTCGCCACGGTGCGGTCGACGTACCACACGGCGGCGGTACCCGCGATCCTTGTGGACGAAGGCGGCGCGCGCATCGCGGGCCCCGCAACACCCGAGAGGAGTTGGCCCGCGCGCGCACGCGCACGATCTTCGCATACGCATACTGAAGCACGCACGCCCAGGCGCGAGCACAGAGCCGCACTTGTGGCGAGCGCACAAAACGAGTTCTGGAGCCGACCGGGACCGAGTCAGTCACTGCACAACCGCCATACCGTACGTTCGGGCGTGCCCGCGTTTTTATTATTTTTCTCTTGTGTCCGCTTCCAAATCATTATAATATTATTTTATCCATTCGGCTTTCGTTGTGAATTGAAAATAGATTATAATATCTACGCATTTATATTCGTTAACTCAGAGATCGCATATTATTAAATTATATAATAATTCCGTTCCGACGTATCGTTTTTTCGTGTGTGCGTGCGCGGTGTGTGTAGTGTTTTTTTTCAAAATATTTTTTTAAAGGTTTTAATTTTTTTTCATCCTACCCTGATGGTCTATTTGTGTATGTGAAGTGCGTATACGCTGTGTGCGTGTCGTTGTAACCGTTTTTTTTTTTTTTGTAATTTTGCATATTTTTGTGATTTTTTACGGTGATATCATATACCAATATCGTTATATTCACAGTGCGCCGAAAATTAAATTTGATCGCGTGTTGTTGTTAGTTTAGTAAGAATATTGTGCGGACGAAATACACCGTACACTGTTGGATACTTACCACTATTTTTGGATTAATACAAATCTTACAACGACCCATCGTCGTCCCTTGGGAATCGATATTGCAGGACACAGGTACTTAAACTTGACTAAACTTTCGTTGTCTCCGTCTCGTGTCTCTTAAATGAAATACAGCTACTATATAGACAGTCACTCGTTATGATACATATATATTCATTAAGTTTAGTTTTAAACTGAGATATTGCAGGTCTTAATAATAGATTTGTTTTCGATGTTTATTACGATCACTATAATCGTAAAGGTCGATCACACGTGCGTTCAACAAATATTTGGATGAGCATGATGTCATAACGTATTTAACTAACATATAGGTACACATACATATACAATAATTGCACTTATACAATATAAATATCGTACTTATTTATGTGTATAATATGTAATAAAAGATGTTCCGTCCGGTAAAACTATGTACAATTTTTTCCCTTTCTAATAAATAAAACATAGAGGTCGCCGGTCGGAATTTATATTCAACTCACGTGTGTACGTTAAAGTCTCTTGTAATATTTTATTACTTACTTCACTTGCGTTCAAGTCTCCCGAACGACGTTTTCGCACAACACTTTTCCCATACGCACGCACCGTGTGCTGTCGCAACATTATTAGATACAGCCGTGATTGTCTGGTAGTGAGAGGTGGCGGTGGTGGACGAAAATTCGTACCAGTTTTTTGATAATGCGTGTGTGCTGTATATAATATCGGGATTCGGCGGATGTAAGCGAACGAGGCATGAAAAAAAAACTAAAAAAAAGAAAAGAAACCTGCAAACCCAGTAAAATATTATTGAAAATATTTGCTCGTCTGTCTGTCACTCGTTCCCGTTTTAAGATTTATGTTATTACCGAATTCGGGTGGATGCGTCTGTCGCCGGTTCTTTGTATTTCTAATTATATTTTTGGCATAGAATAGTATACCTCGATAGTATATCCTATCTATATGTATAGGTACGCATACGCGTAATGTAACTTTGTCACAGGGGCTAAACGAATATATTTTTTTCCGTTTTTATAATATTATTGTATATATATTATACTGTCAGACTGTATACGTTTAAATAGAGGAACCCCTTCGCGCCTATACATTTTATTGCTTCTTTTGTCGGGCCTTTACTCATACTGCACAATACACCCGACAACAGCACATTATCATTACTATTATTATGTAAAGGATATTTGTTTCCTCGCCGTCAAAGGGCCCCGCGGCTTAGGTCGCCGGTATAGTTGTATATATATTACATTACACAACTACAACAATATATTTTATGATATGTATAGGCACAAATACGTGTTGTGTTGAGTGTTGACACGTCGAACAGAACTTTGTAGATATTGTTAGGAAACCGCGTGAGAAATATCTGTTTTCACACTCCATTCATCCGTATGTATACACACGTTATATTATCCTAAAACCTATATATTATATTATTATATTACTGCCCCGCTGCCGTATTATTATGTCTGTTACTAAGCTGCAAAAAATCACGTGCCAGGCTTTTGATAGTCCTGCGTCCGTCACAAGTCCATTATACTCCCAGTATATTATAAGTATATAAACATTATAAACAGCAATAAAAATATAGGCAGTGGCACTAGGCTATAACCCCTTTCATAATATTTATTAAATATATAAGTATTAAATTATTAATAAAAAATATTTTCAAAAATTCCTAACGTTTTGAGCCCTCATTTGAAAATTGTCCTATTTGCATTACTGGATTAAGGCCGTTTAACGATGTATTCATATACGTTTTAATTGTTATGACTCTCAATGATAGACAACAATATATAAATGCGATGAGGTGTGTGTGTGTATGCATGTGTTGTTCAATTGTTATATATCCTGTCAAACGTCAATATATAACGGTGTCTCGTTAAAATCTTAATAGTTTACTTAAAATGTAAATAAAACCGTATAAATACCTATGTATTATATATTTTTATTTCTGATAATATACGAGAAATGAGCTAAACATTCGTCGAACCCTTCGAAAAAGGTGTAACCGGAAAACTGTTGACCACGTCAACGTGTCATCAAGCGCGAGTTGGTCGTACACAAAAACGTGTATGCATGTTTAGTATAGGTATAATATATATGGGTACCAATACTAAGTTAGTTTATCCTGTGTGATATGTTTTGTTTCGTTTTAATTTTTTAAGAGATACAAAACTATTTTATGTTAATTTGTAGTAGACCGGCTATTATTTTACATTCGAATGGTCAGGTTATTCGTTCAGCCTACTCACCAATCGAATATTCCATATGTACAGATAATTATGGTACATTTCCATAAATCCGAGTCGTGCATGTTGTTTTATGCGACACAAACACCGGTGCAAGGGGGCTTGAAGACCTGAGAGAGTTAAAGAAATAAAGAGAGTGATGATGAGTGGGTGGGGTGGGAGAGTGAAAGAAACAGACTCCCTATCTACTTGACATATCTGATCGATTAACGTTGCATTTTGGTGTTCGTGAGGATATATAATATTGGTTTTTATAAAACGAACAAAAATATAATAAGAATAAATAACCCTTAGTATAAAACACAGACTGTCTGTAATTATAAAATTATTCAAATCGTTCGCTGTCGTTTTGTTCATTTGTTTCTAACAATTTCAAAGTAGTTTCCAGGTTTCTACTAAATTATATATTATTTTGAACGTATTCGTAAGATTTCTTTTAATTTATTTTTCGTTTCTGCTAGAAGCTTGTAGTGAAGTTAGATGCACCGCGTAGACTCGAAATATTCAACTCACGTAGTCCACTTGTGTATGCGTACACAAACATATCACATATAATAAAAAATAATAATAATCTGTGGATATTAAAAAAGAGCTGCATCGTTGCGAGATAAACGCGATGAGAGGAGACCTACTTGCTTCCATAATAAACACCACTCATTTCTAAGTTTTATTAACTCGTTATGTATGTGAAATTCCATCTTTTAAAACAAGTGTTATGTGTCTCGTTGCACAAATATCGGTTATTCTTTTTTTCTATTTTCTCGTCGGATGCAACGAGAGTTGTAAAGTATCCATATTTATATACAATAATCTTACATAATAGCCGGTATAAACATAAATGATATTGTCTGGTGATAGAAACAATGTTTGCTTGTTGACTTACGGCGGGAACAAATATTGCGGGAGTAGTTGAATACTTACATGTATTCTGTAGGTGCAATAAAATCTTTACTTAACTTCAAAGGACGTTTGCCGACTAGCAGGTAGATTGGGTGCATCGTATAGGTTATATATATAGGTAACAAGTGGACTTCAAAGACCGTACGTGCCGAATTTCGTTCAAAAATGCCTATAACCCTCGGGTATTGTAAAACATTGCACGTCAATAAACGCATACTGCCCGGGACTTCGGGGTACATATTATAATACTTTGTTCTGAGACGTTTACAATTTTATAATAACCAAAAAAAAGAAACTCGCACATAGGTACACCTACTTTACAGAATCACCGTCGAGTGTCATTCGATGAACATAGATTAATGGCCATCTCTGTTACTGTTAGCATTATTTATTAACGTATATAAGATAAATGAAAAAAAAATGTTCCGTTATATTTCCAACGGCACATTTGAAGATATTTAAAGGCAGGGATATAATGTAATAATGGTTCGATGTTTTATTGTATAATCGTGTTTAATCCTCAGAAACATTTTGTCTAAGAATGAACCTTGACATTTTATATTTATTATTAGCTAGGTATATGTTATTTAGGTTTTCGATACTGAAAAGAGAAATGTACCTTATTGGTTACAATGATGTATTTTCTTTTTCAGTGTGAATTTTTCCAAGAAATTTGTTGAATAAATCTATCTATTATTCTATACATTACCAATACAAATCGAAATAATCAAACACATTATTTTAGAAATATTTTGAAAATTTGATTTTTAGATTTTGTCTGAGCGTATGAGAAATAAATATAGAAAAGAGTTAATCGGAAAAATATAATCAAGCGTGGTTTAATACTATATAATATGTAAAGTATGTTGTAGTATTATAATACACTAATAATAGCTTTTCCATATTTTTGCAATTATTACTATATATTATTAGTATTTTTTTTTAAATTCAATTAATTTAACATTTTTATCGATTCTCATAACTCATGACAAATGTTTTGAATTTTTTTTATGTAAAAGATATAAATAGCTAGTAAGCGACTTACGTTTTATAGTTAGGTGATATAAATATTACATACCTACATTAATGTTTTGTTAAATTCGTAGACGTCTGCATTAGTTTTCATATGATGTAGCAGAATTAAAAAATAAGTTAAGTTATTGTCGTAGATTCAGAATCTATACCTGTCCTATCTATCTGTCCAACTTTTCTAATCTTAAAAACAAAAAAAATAAATATTTTTTCAACTATTTTTAGGCACTAGTATAACAACTGTAATTTGTGTTAACACGGTAATGACGAGTTAATGAAAACGGAGACAATACACAGTTCTCACAGAAATTATCTCCGTCTGTCATTCGTGCATGCCACGAACGAAATACGTTTGTATATATCATTTATCCTTCGGAAATACACTAATGCTTCATAAGTGCTATTATACACATATTTCTTGTCATACCTTTCTCAAGTAGAAAAAAAAATAGTACATAAGCCCGCGATAATGAGTACCTTTAATCGCATTTTCAACTAAAATTCGTTCGGCCCACTGCTTGAGACTACCGTAGCACGAATATAATGTGTCTATATATATAATTTGATATGTATTCCTATACCAGCATTGTGTCACATTCTTAATACGTCGTAACTGCCTAAATGTACTCGCGCTTCTTTGATATATCCCGTAGGCGCAGTAGTTTCTGGCACTTGTATATCTATAAAGTAGGTATAGGTATACGTATATTTATATATTATATTCAATTTCAAAGTAAATTTCGATTTTTATTGTTATTGTTGTTATTATTATTATTTAAGGCGCCAATCGACCCTTCACTGGTGTCTATTAATTTTTGTTAACAGTACGCAAGATGTGTTTGTATATATGTATATACCGCGGATTTTTTTCTTTTTCTCTTGCCGAATCTCATCGTCTCCTGCTGACTTTGCCAAACCACCCCATATAATACACATCGCACAATATAAATATTATATTAAATATAAATATATATATATATACATTGTCATCCCCGAGCTCTTTCACATTGTAATCTGGTCCACGCATTCACGCACGCGCACGATCACACACAAACGCGCACTATATACTACGTTGCTGTACAGTATAGGTATATATATATTATATACATGCCCGAGCTCATAATATAATAGATCCCGTGTATACGTTGAGATGATTTATGATTGCCGATGCCCCGGAACGCCCCGGGCTTCAAATTCGAATGGATCCCTCTCGCGGTCGTCTTATTCGTGTGTGTATAACCTATACCTACGTATGTATACCTATAATATAGACTTTTGTCCGGTGTGGGTGAATCGAGGGTGGTGCGATGGTTGAGGCGCATCGATGACGGCGATTTAATGATGATGATGATGATGATGGTGGTGATGATGATGATGATGATAATGATGATGACGAATAAGAACTGCGCCGTGTCTGTAGAGCAATTATTATTATTATTACTGTTACCGGCGGCGGCGCGACAAACGGGTCGGTCGTCCGTCGCATCTCCTCATCTCGTGCTCCAGCCCCAGCAGCATCCATTAATAATGCGTGTTATTCGAAAATATAATATTCGCGTTGTACGCGACCTCGGTACTTAAAACGTCGTAAAAAGTACGTTATTTTCTCGCACTATAAGAAACCCGCGCTGAAACAAAATTCGCCCTCTTGTATTATAGGTAGGTATCACTTTTTGTTGTTTTCACTACGAACATTTGCATTTATCCATTTTTTTTTTAGATCTTATTTGGTGATCCAATAGTTTGATAGCATTCACTTCGGGACCTTTAATATTGTTTTTATAGGATTCAATAGAAAAACGGTAGCAACGGTTACCAGTTCCACCGTAGTACCTATATATGATTAGATATCGGAGTGTATACGAGAGTGTACACTTGCACATTCGTGTTGTCTCGGTCACAAATCTCATTAACTGCAGCAAGACGACAATTCCGTGTACGAGTATAATATTATCAATAATTATAATGTATATAATATAGTGAGTGTGCGTGTAGAAGCAAATGTTATATTGTTGTCGTCGTTGTATCGTGTGTTTGAAATATTATCGAGAGACCACAGCGCGATAAAAAGCTTAATTTCAGTGGCAAGTACGTGCGATAAAACCGACAGTATACAATGCGTTTTTTATGGACTAAACTTATTTTTAAATATAATTTTTATTATTATTATATATATTATATTGTATCTTTTGAAGAACACCGTGTGTAACACGTGAATCTCTCAGTTCACTGTACATTATATATATATACCATATACGTGTACACAATTTGTATACGGACAAGGCGTACTATAACCTCGGGGGCCCCATGTGTAATGCGCGCTTATCGTCATCTCAGTGCTGCCATGTCCACGCGCCTCGGCATCTATGGTACACTGCTGATGCAGCCTCCGACGACTCCAAAAATCATAACATATTATATTATATATAAACTGGAAAACGATATCGCTGGAGAACACGAACGTTGACTCCTCGTGTTCCACGGAATATCGGTAAAACCACTTGAAAAAAAAAATCGGCATATACGAGTACACCTTTAGGATATATTATTTATATTATTCAATATTCATAATAATTAATAACATATATCGGCCTGCAGTATGAATCGTTTTATCCGTAAACCGTTAAAACATTAATATATTATTGTACTATTATATTCAGCAGACTTTATGTAATAAATATTAAATTTTTAAAGACATTGAAGAAAGTTTAAAACTTAAATTGCTTTTTTTGTATTAATTAAAATGATTACTACAATTTCAAACTTTAAATAAATATACACTTTTACGTGTCATCAATATATTTATTCATAATATACTGCAGAATTATGTATAGATACGCGACATTCTATTGATTATTTTATTTTATTTTTTTGTTTTCAGCGTTTACAATAATTATTATTTTAAAATATATTATTTTATAACAATTAAAAATATTTACGATAGGTTACGAATAAAAAGGTAATACATTAATACACGTTCTACAGATAACAAAAGTCTAAACAATTGTATATATATTCACAATCTTCCAACCGAATATATACACATAAATGTGAATGTATACATATTTAAAAAAAACTCGTGCTATAAACAATTAAGTATTATAATATATCAAACATTTTATTACGTTCGCTAATGTTATTATTTTATGATCAAAATATTATTTACTTCAATATAATTATTTTATTAGTTGTGGAAAAATGATACCCGAAAACGTAATATATATTTTACGACGATGCATTAGGCGTGTTAGAACCATTAAGGATAAAATTAAATCATCTTTTTTTATTTAGAATCATTTTGTGCATTTTATTAATAATTATACGCTTTTTGTGTATAAACTAAATGTGCATGTACATATTATAATATAATAGAGTAATATTATAGACAGTGTGTTGTAAATAGATAGGTGCCGCTACTTAGGTCCACCACGCTTTGAATATCGTCGATTTAATTTGTACACAGTATCATATCATTTCAGAAATGAAAATCAATTATAAATTATAATTGATAAAATATTTCTAAGGTCAGGTTACAATATGTATAAATATTATATTATCATACATTAAGATATATATACATACATATTATTCAGGTACCTACATGTGTCCGTAATATTACGCGAGGCGAATAATAATAATAATGGTATAATAATAAACTGTATAATTAACATTTTCAATAATCGAGAATCTCGTTTTGAATTTTTATATCATAATATATAATATATAGGAACGCGTACACCGCTTTATAATATGCAAGCAGATATATTTTATAATATAATAGCGTTCTTTTTTTTTTTTACTTTTTTTTATCGATACCATTATCATAATATCATAAAATTATGTTGTATTAATATTGCTATTACGCGGCGCGCATTGTCGTTTGTACTTTTTACGTTTTGAGTGATATCGTATGTGTTAGGTAGGTACACAATCATTTATATTTAAAAATATGAAAAATCGCTGTGGCTCCGTGATTAATCGCGTTCGTATATACCTACACATATCCTACCTCCAGACCTCCTATACCAGCTGCAGTGTGTTCGGTATACGATTACATGTGATGTTCGTCGATGCGCCGCATGCCCAAGCGACTTCTGGGATTCATAATATGCACACGATCGTATTATAATCATAGGTACATGCCTGCCTAGCTGTATTATTGTTGGACATATTATGCGTGCACAATATAATATTGTAATATATCGTATAGACGTGTGTTAAATACGGAATTCAGGCGTTTCGCCCGAACACTAATATTATAATAACAATTTCGATCTGTGTATAGGTATGCGTGTGTGACGTGTGTGTGTGTGTGTGTGAATGTGTGTGTGCGCGCATAATAATAATAATATATTCGTTTAGGTTTTCGTGTTTGTACAAATAACATATTATACATATTATTCACCGCAGCGCGCTCGTTAGCTCCTCGAACACAATATAATATTGTATATTATAATATACGACAGATTCCGTCTTCTGGTTTAGAGCGGTGAGCCTACTAACGGGGAAAAAAGAAAGAAAACACTCCCGTAAAAGCACATATATATATATTTTAACGTGAAACCGTGGATAATTGCGCTCTGGTTAGTCGAACAGATACGGACTTGCAGTCTATATGGTCATATTAATATTATTATTATTATTATTATTTATTATGTATGCCGAATACTATATAATAATAAAGAAGATGGACGCGGCGCGAGACGAGATATAAATTATTATCATTATTGTCATGAACACTGGACTTATAGTGCACGTTGCAGTTGGCGAGACAGTGTAAACTGTAAATGACATAATACCTATTTATGTAATACTATTATCGCAGTATTATATTATAAACGACATGTTCAATAATTTTCGTTAAATTATTATGGGTGGATTATCGATACAATATTACACCTATGTCTCATATAATATACTTAATAAACTATATACTATAGTACTATACTATACAGTATTGTTAAAAAAAATAAAAAAAGCATTCTTCCCGTGATTCCGTGGCGTCGACACAATATAACTATATACTGATTGAAAAAAATACGACGGGAATGGTTAGGTACTTAGGTGCCATGCTGTGCAGTGTGTGGTGTAGTAATAATATAATAATATGTATATAGTTGAGCCGATTATAATGAAGATAAATCGTCAGCCAATTTATATATATATCGTAAAGTCGGATGTCCGGGAGACCCACGGGTATGTAGTGTGCAGCGTATATTTCGTTATTATATTGTAATGCTCATATTATAAATTGTATATAAATATATAAGTGTCCGTGGGACGAGGTGACAAACTTGTGGTGGACTGGCAAAACTTGGCTAGTGTCCATGTAGGTTCTACGCGTGTCCCATATAGGTATGCAACGTGATTTTTTTAAGGAAAAATTTTGATTTTTTTACAAATCGAAATCGAACACGCGTTTACATAAATAATTAAACTCTTATACACATGCAATATACAATTTTATCGAATATAACGAGACGCTTATTAGAATATTCGATTGATATATTATATACATATATTATACCCATGTGTACATATATATGAAATATTATAATACTCGACGAGTACCTACGCGAATAATTATGATTACACGTCTAAATATACCATTGCTGTAGAGCAGTGGTATATTTACAAATTTTATTTCACTAGATATGTGTGTTTGTGTGTGTGTGCACGTGTATTTGACGTACAGCCGGCAACTTTACATATTATTATTATTATTATTATTGCCTACACGCGTATACCAATTTGTTACGTCTAATGATTTTTTTTTTTTATGTGACGACCGAAATACGCGAATTTATATCTACCTATACATTATATAGCTATACTTGGTATACGATGATAATGATGTACTAACTATATTATAATATTTTATTATATATTCGTAGACACGAATTATTTTTATTATTACTATTATTATTACGCGCTAGACGCGTATACCTATATATTATACATTAATACATATTGTATATATTTTATTTTATAATATTATCACATTAGGTTCTTCTCGACAAATCGAGTGTCCGTCTAATAAACAAAACATTATTCAACCACATTTATGAAATTTATGATAATATAGTCGACTGGTACTACACCAAAAAATTATTGTATTATTATGCAGAAGTGTTTATACTTTATAATATATATAATATAATGCTCAGTTATAGTAATAATAATAATACATCCATTTAGCTTAATATATTATACACAATAATGTTGTGTGTTTTTTATTTTTATTAACAACACGTAACAAATTTAACTAATTCACAGATTTATAAAATGTATATTATATACATAGATAATTCCTAGGAATATAGTATCATAGTATCATGTGCATTATATTATATAAATGAAAACACCTACATGTGCATAAAACAGCTAAAGAACTTGTATCATTCTTACAGTAAAAAGATAACAAACATATATAATTTATAACATCCAATATCAGTGGTGATGAATTTTTCCGCGATTAAATCATTAAACAAACAAAACAAAAAAAAAAAAATACAATAAAAACCATTTTCCAGGCATTATACGCTCAATTAATTTTCTAATAAAAGTTTATGGTATTGTCGCTGTGTACCGCTTCGATTAAAATCTTAATGGTTATATTGTCCTAATTTAACATTTTCGTTTATTTGCTACGATGGGATGATAAAAGAGGAGAAAAACAGTCGGTGTGCGAGCAGTCATGATTTTACTATTAGATTTACACGTTTTTGTCTATTACGCTTTCTATGTACAAATATACATATAATGTAGATGATAAACACACCATAATAATATGTTACAACTTATAATACCTACTATACATTATTACGTTTTTCTCGGGAATCTCGCGCGCACGGGGTTGACAAAAAACGATTATTTTTTCCCTCACATTTCTTTATATATATTTTTTTTGTCAAACTCCTACGTGGAACAGTGTATATATAGTATTTATTCTTACCCGGCATCACTTAGTGTTTCACCGACCTTATCCAATAGTCTTACCATCTACACACACACACACATAAACACACACATACACATTGTAATCTGCCGGAATCATCTTTAGTTAGTGTAATACGTACCAACATATGTAGTTATATATAATATATATATATATGTATATATCTGTGTGTACAAGTAGTATATTTTCCCTCGATACCGATAAACGCATAAAACGCACAACCTCTTCGAGAACATTAAACTTTATTAACCATCATATATATATATATATATTTATATAATATGTGTGGATGTGTGTTGTGTGTGTAGAGACGGGATACCAGAACTGTCTATGTGTATATATAGGTACCTACGAGAAACTTTTTATATCACTCGGGTATATAAAGTGTGTGCGTATTGTAAACATAATATAATCACGTCATTGCCGTATGTTCTATCTCTCGCATACGATCTATACGACGCGATATCCTTCGTCCTACGTCCCGGACGATCAAACAATGTATAAAAAAATATATTGCAGCGCGTATTATATATTATATAAAAGTGTGTGTGTTTGTGTTTGTGTTTAAAATAATATATCCGTAAATAAATAAAATAATTATGCCATGTAACAAAACAATACAACGGATGCTTCATTATTATTTCTTTATATACACCCTAAAATTTCGCGGCCTCGTAAACATTTTCGCGTCTCTCCAATGCGACGGCGTGCGGTCATTCCACGAATTCGCGCTAAAACCTGTTTTCAATGTGTATGTGTGAGTGTGTACGCCAATACACCTTATGTTATAATACATTTTTTCGGTATATACTCATTTATATATATATATATAACAGTATAATATACCGCTGCGTTGTTTCGCGTCAATCGCAGTGTGAGCGCCCGACGATTTCGTATCACATAACTACAAAACACGCGTTAAAGTCTCTTTGCGAACCTGCGCCAACACTACGGACAATGTGTATAAACATAATACGTATATAATAACTTATATTGTGTATACATATATAAGCGTGTAAAATATCACTCACGTTACACTCGAGCAAAATATGCTTAATAATTTGTATTTATTTATTGATTAGATTTATAAAGTTACATATATAATATAGCGGTATTGTTATTGTTGTCGCGCTATAAATATATATTTATATGCTGTATATTTACTCGTAATATAAACTTGGTGGTATGTACTGAGGAATAGATTATATTCCTCATACTTACTTATAATGTCTATTCATATAAAAAATACTAAATACACGATTCCGCGATATTTACCTACATATTATTATAACGATTTTGTCGTTTTAATCGTCTACTGTCTATATATACCTGTATACGTATCGAATTTACCGATATTTGTGAAACGACAAGGGAGCGTATATTATTAAAAAAACATACATATCTATATTTTTCTTTTTGATCCTATATAATATGTGCGCGATGCAGGTGTGTATGGGTTATTTCACCCCCATCTATATATGTAGGCTATAATATAATGAAGCCGTTTGTCGATTACCTAATATCCACCGTGGTAGTCTTTACCCTCTCGATCTTATCGGATTAAATGCACGTCCGCGGTATAATAGATTGTGCGTCTATACATAATATTATGTACGTCATGATAGGTATATATTCTACTTAAAAAAATGTAGGTCGCATTTTTTTCTCTCTTCGCTCATATTCAGAAAATATCAGCCTGCACCATTGCCGCCGTCACCGTCGTGGCATCATCACCACAGTGGCGGCCCCGTGTTTCGCGCGTGTAAAATAAAAACGAAAGAATGTAGAACGGGTAAATAATAATAGAATTAAAAAAAAAAAAATAAAATAATAATAATAATCAAAATCAAATATATATACCACGATATAACACGATAGGTAGGTATATAACACGGATAGGTATGTATATAGAAATATATATACGATTCTTACTCGCAGATACAACATGATGAGCGTGTGTCTGTGCAGTGTAATGCCATTCAGAGTAAAACGCATAATATAATGTGTAATACACGTGTGTGCGTGCAGCGGTCGTATATATATTTGTGTGTGTGTGTGTGCGCGCGCGCGCCAGTTGGACGGCTCTGCGCGCAGATCACCGGGCTCGCGCGCGCGTACGGAAACCGGTTACGCGGTAAAAGTTAATTAACTTTGTACGCGTATTATTATATACACGTATGCGCGTGTGTGTGTGAGTACGAGCGCTCTCGTACGCACTCGCAAAGAGATATTTATAATATTTCGTTCGAGTTAATTTTTGCCGCGTCCCAGTTCAAATTTTTTATTTTTTTTTTTTATCGTTCGTATTATCTCGTAAATTGCTTTTCGTTTTTCGTTTCGTCCTTCCCCCCGCGCATAAGCGCGTACCCAATAAATATATATAATATACGATGCACATTATATTATTATGTAGGTACATCTCCCGAACGGAACACAATAAAATAATAACCACATCGGCGTACAATATAATATAAAATATAAAAGTACGCGTTCGGTAATTTACACTCGCGGTGCAGTGTGTATAATATTATGTTATTCGTACGCAGAGGAGGAAACTTATATATTATGTGTGTGAGACTTCTGCGTCAGGTTTGATCGCGCATTTTTACTCTTTTTTTCTTTCTTTCTTTTCGTCCAATATTCGGTGGGAGCGGCGGCGGCGGCAATATTATACATACCCTCGGCGATGTTGGTGGCGATGACTAGTTTTCTCACACGCACTGCAACTGACACACACACACGCGCGCACACACCGCACAAGAATTTTTCACGTGACGATTTGTATCAATTAACCGGTCATTAGGGCGCGAGGAAAACCGTACATATATACGTTGCAGTTGATGTTGCTGCTACTACTCTGATGCTGCAGCGTACGCAGCGAATGCGGATTCGATGGGAGAAAAAAGGGTTATTAAATAGCGATTTGTAGGGACGACGACGAACTACGTCGACGACGACGACGTTGACTGAAGAAAGAAATACATAATAATAATAATAATAATTCATATTATATAGTAATGAATACAAATTCCAGAATTCTTTTGTCGAATACACATAATAATCGTGTGTGTGTGTGTGTGTACGGTGGCATCCATTATTATGTCCGCCGCCGCAACAGCAGCCGTGGTCCGTCCCGAAATGTATAGTAAACTATTAAAACAGATTACCGTGCACACTTAGTACATAATAATATCCACACACGCAGACATTAAATATCAGCTGCAGCATAATACGTGCATGTTTATTTATGTGTGTCTGTAATGTGTATGTGTGTTTTATTATATAATATGAAAAATAAAAATTATTCGTTTTTTCGACCTGGACTGCGGGTAGGTCTGTGATATAATTTCTATATTTTATTAAATCATAATGTATAATATACACTGCATACATAAACATGATTATGTTTTTTATTAATATAAGTACGTAAATGATAAGTCTTACTACGTGGCCACCGCTATCTTTAATACAGAAGAAGAGTACGATATGACGTAGTACAAGTATTTTACGGGTTTCGCCAATTTTCCGGGGCGATGGTCGAGGTCGTATAAATTTGGCTCTGAGGGGTAAAACCACGTGAATATATTTCTTTTTATTGTTCTTATAATATTCTATATATAAAGCATTTAATTTCGATTTTCCATATGCACAATTTCGTAATATATATATATATATATATTTTTTTTTTTTTTTTTGATACAACTAATATTATTGTAAATAATTTAATATTGAAATATTATCTTTCTGTGTATTAATAATTATTTGAGAGCCACCAAAATGCTGTTGTGAAGAGACAATGGAGCCGCGGGATGAAAAAATGTGAAATACCTCTGTGGCTCTGTACCATGTTATTATGTGAATAGGTATAAAGTAAAGAAGTATATACCTATAGATCGTAGGTATTGATACTGTGGCGTGCACCGTAGTTTACTGACGCGAGTGTTCGTCGTGTTTTATCGTTCGAATTTTGTATTTTATGAAAACGTTATTGTTATGTTATTGTTTAATTTTGCTTCATAACAATCCCTCAACCCTACCGGTACACCACCAGTCGCACACGCATACACCGCCATTATATACTTTTATAGATAACGCACTTGTCACGGAAGTATACCTACAAAACAGTAAACCCCGACCCTCGCACGTCGCACCTCCTTGGACCGTGGTACTTCTGACGTGCGCTCCGCTACTACTGTTCTAGCCGTAGCTGAACTGCGATGCTGGATGCTGAAGAGGGGGGATTTGTTCTCTAAGAATTGGTAGAGCAGCCCCGCGAGTATATAGGATAATGCGCGCGATATAACAACGAATATAATAACAATAACAACAACGTTATTGTTATTGTTGTACTTTGTATTGGTCCTTCGTTGTACATCACGAGTGTTTCGATATTATTTTTATAGTATAGGACACGCGGGTCCTGAGATATTTCGAGTGGTATTATATATTATTTTATATTGTAGTACGCGCATAATATATTATAAATTGTGCATACGGGGTTGACGTTTGTACATAATGTTATGATATATGATGGGTACATATAAATACCTATATATAATAATCATAACTGACATTCTGATGCTAACGATATAATATTTTGCTGCTTGTATTTATAATATATAATAATACAATGAAACTCCCATTTAACGAAGTACTTTTGAAAACCATAACTAAATTAGTTTAAGAATATTGTTCTATTCGAGTTAACCATACTGCGGAGAAGATGACATCGTAAAGAAGGTTCCCCGCATGTCCACAATCAATCGAAATCTCATATTTTTATTTTTTAATATTTCAACATTACTCTGGTGGTAAAATTGTACAAACGTTTTGTATTTTATTATTATAGGTAGGATAATCCGATAATATAATATCGTCTTACGTATTCGCTAGAAGCATTCCAAACGGTCGGAATATTATAACGAGACAGTTTTAAAACAAAATTAATATGCGCTTTGAATATTAAAATGGTAGTATAACTAGTATAATGTATTTAAAGGTCATAATAAGACATGCTACTTCTGTATATAAGCTATGTGGTTCGTTTACTACAATCTTGTATTGTGTTCGAATTAAAAATTGCATTACTGAATATGGCGAGTTATAATTTCCCATTATTCAAATTTATTACGAATAGCTATATCTGGATAAGTTATATATTAGGTACAAGTGTGTGTATATAATAACGAATATATATTGGTATCTAAAACCGTCGTATGTGTACCCGGGGCGAATTGCTGACTGATTTAAATAAAAACATTAATATTTCTATCATTGATAATCATAACGAGAGCAAAATCGCGTTGGATATAATAATATATATTATTCAAAATGGCGATCGCGTACTGCAGTGATACCCTATATAATATATACACGTCGCAGTATCCGTATTATCGCATTTATTATATTTATATATATTAAATGTATTATATGTATATGTACGAATGAGCTGTTTAATCGGGAGCCTACGTGGTCTGCGTTCACACACCTCGGGGGCCCTCTTGTCGTCGTTAAAAAATACACCCTTCAAGATCCGGAAATTATTCCGTTAAACAAAAAAGAAATATTTCTGCACCACAGAACAGCCACGTCGTTTTTTTTATGTACAGTATACAACTCGTGTACCTTATAATAATGGGTAAACGTGGTAACCGGCCTTTAACAACCCTCCGAATAGTAGTGGCACCGAAACATAAGGCGTGTGTGTGACTGCGTATATATGATTGCGTGAGTACGTACGTATAATATTATGTATATTGTATACCGAGTGATTTGCAAAAAAATGTTCATACAATGCGTGACCGTGTGTAAAGTGCAGGTGCTCGCATCACGGACCCTTGCACATGGACCCGGGGAGGTTTATTACGAATTTCTTTGGCGATCGTCCTGTACACATGTACATATTGTTAGGATATACGTGACCTTGAGGGGTAGTACACCCCGTCACCAGCCGTTAGCTTCTCGTGATCAATTAAATATGGCTACCATATATATATATATATATATACAACACTTGGCGTGGTCTTAAGAACGCCGAAAGAGAAGACGTGTATTCAATAATAATATGTATCCCTATTTTTGTTTTACCGGAGAGGCCGACCGGCGCAAAAAGGATAGTCGAAAATCGTTTTTTTTTGTGCACCTCCCGCCCGCGCACGCATATTATATAGTTAGTACGTCTAGCTATATTCACCTAACCCAGAGATTCGGATGAAAAAAGAAAAAAACTCCCGACCCGATCTAATAACCGCGTCGGTTTTTAAGTAGGTATAGGAACGCGAGTGTTCTGCCGTTAGGTGTATAACGTGACCCGCGTATCTTATAGAATATACGTTATAATTATTATATTATATTATTTTTATTATCTTTTACTGTTTGAGAAAAAGTAAAAAAGGGATGATGAAACCTAAATAAACCTACCCAACTAGGTATATAACTATATATATAAAACAACTCACATCAGCGATCGTGTTTACGAGTAATTTTTCATGTTATATTGATCGATTACTCTATATACGGTAGACCTCCTCTAATACCACATATATAAATGTTGAAAATAATAATTGCACTAACAACGTAAACTAACCGGTGTATATAATGTTATATACACAAGTATAAATGACTTAGAAAAGATTATAATGGTCGTATTGTATTTTTTTTATAAAATATTTTATAACGGTTTTTTTTTATTTTACGACGAATTCGCTTTTAATTAATCTCGATTTCATTTAATCAAAACTATCACAATTTCTTTGAGTGTTATAATATTACGGCAAAGAGTTTGAAAAAGGGCTCGTTCATGTGATTTACAACAAATTATTGAGCATCTATCTTGAGTTTATAAATTTATTTAAATTCTTATAGAATTTATGATGATTTACATTTATTTTATATAGTTTTTTCTCAAGTATAGTAATATTGAATATTATTTTTTTGGTTGTGAACACTTCACGTGAAATGAAAAACATTTACTCAGCTGTATGATTTCAACTACTGTATTTAAAATACTTACCATTTACCAGAAGTCTCTAGCCCTATTTATTATTTATTTATTTTTAAATTATCTGTTTGATATATTAACATTTGTATTGCACTCCATATAATAAACGCACAATGTTACAGAATGAGGTATCTTGTAATCGTGTGCAGTATATACGTATCATCGCCGCTACAGCCAACGGGTATAATGGTATACGCACACACGAAACCGTTTAATATTATTATTATCTTTTCAATACGGTTGCAGCGGTTACCGTTTATGATATTATAATATTATTTTATATAGGCACTTACTTGTTTTTGACGATAATAATTTGGCCGGGCGCTTGTTTATATTTGTATTAAGTAATATAATACGTATAGCTGTGCATGCTTTTTGCGACACGCAGCGGAAGCCTGTTTATACGACGTATTTGGGTGTAATGGGTGAAAAATATTAAATAATAGAAAACGCAGGAATATAATATAATATACTATGTGTACGATTTCAAAATGGATCTCCGGTCAATCGCCGGACGTTAAAATATTATTATACGTAAAAAATACACGACGAGAGCGCGATCCGGGGGCCGTATACTATATGGGCACCTCGACAGTTCGGGGTTCGTACACCTATATACGCATAATATATATAGAAGACGACGGTACCGTGCGTGGTATTGCCGTGGCGCGGGGTCGTCGGGCTCAAAAATGTCTTTCGTTTACCGACAAATCTCCATAACAATTAGCATAGGATTTACATTTATCTTCGAGTTCATAAATCATTGCGATAAACTCATTGCTCGTGGCACAATGCGCATACGGCGTTATATATACACACACACATATTGTATAATATATACAATATATAAAATAGTATAGCTATATGCCCACCTAAATTATTACGTTTCCGTATGTGTATAATTTAGTATTTTTAATCGAAACGGCCGGGCATCCGACACTGCCGCTGTCCAGTTATCGTGACCGCACTTTTGTGCGATACAAATAATATTTACTCTCCTCGCGAGCGGCACACGAAAATCCGCATCGTCGAATAACGAAAATCAAAAATTTGTCTCGTCATTTTCCCGTTTGGTTTCTGGTCGTTATACCGTATAGGTTGTACGCACTACGCGTGTATAATATGCGCATAGAATACACTGATAAGTGATGATGTTGTACATCGTATCCTTCGCCGACATACTGCACACATATAATATTATAATATATAGCGTATGGATACAGTGGACTGAGCTCGTACCCCGCGGTATTGCGGTCTATATTATAATATAACAATAATGTGTACGTCCTATACACATACAACGACTATAGCAACATTCAATATTTCAATCGATCGTATATGTGTACGTAATATGTAAGTGTGTGTGTGTAATAATAATGAAAAGGTAAAATTTTTCGAACGGGATGATTGCCTCCAATTTTAACACTAATGGTTGTTTAGGAATTCCGTTCGTCCGGATGCCGCCGCCGGTCGGTCGGTCGCCCACTCCGTTCGTAAAAAAAAAAAAAAAAAAAATGGCCAGCGGTGTACCAGAGGAGTCCAGGGGGCTCCGTCGTTAAATAAATGTAAACTTAATGATGTGTTCGGGGCCACAGCCTCCTGACGACGACGTCGGTCGGCAGTGAGCCCCAAAATGCGGCGGCGACAGACCCATGACGAAAAAAAACCTAACATAATAGTATATATTATTATAACAATAATAATAATAATAATAATAATAATAGTACAATATATTCGCGTCGTATTATTATATCGCGCGCGCACTGTAGGTACAAGGCCTAGCTGTAGTGCTGTGTACGGCGTACAGTTTTGGGAACAGTTAATAATATATATATATATATATATACGATCGAGTGTGTGTGTGTGTGCTCGTCGCTTCGGGCTAAAAAGCTTGTTCCGGACGGGTATCGCGTTTCAGCACGTACGTATATAAATATATAATATTCGTGTATGTGTGTGTGTGCATTATAATACACGAGTACACACACCACCACCAAATATAATATGTATATAGGACCGTAGGAATATCGTTTACACGGTTTTCGCGTGCGGCGAGTATTATAAAAGTGTAGGTGGCCGCACATGTATATATCAATATCATATAGTCGCACGCACACACACACACAAACTCGCACACATAGTATTAACAATATGTTTTACCGGGTGCTCAGGCTTACGATTTTACACACAGACATTATGCATAATAATATATAATATCATATTTTATATGCGGCCGTGTGACGTGTTGCGAGTGGAAAATTGAAAAACCGATTACACCGGTGTCCGATTTCCCGTGCCTCGAGCTCGGCGTCCGACAGACGACTGACGCGCAGTCTCTCTGGCTGCAATTGCATCGCCGTAATCGATTTGATTGTGTTGTGTGTCATCATCGCATATCCGCCGTACCGTCGCGCGTCAGCGAAGGAAAGACTTAAGACGGACGTGCGGACATGGGTTTCATACGGTGGACTGCACACCGCGCGACCCTATAGAGAGAAAAATAAAATCCTATATCTACGGAACGAGTTTCCTATAGATTCAAAATTTAAATACCTACTATTTTATTTTTATTTCAATTACCGCGCTGTCATTATATTATATTATATGCCTAACGTCGTCGTCGCCCGGCCAGCCGATCCGCAGCAGCAGTCAGTGATGCTTAACATATTAATACAATTTATACAATAATAGGCATGCATATACGTACGCATATTTAATACATGCACAGTGCACACTGCACGGTGTATACCTCACACGCGTTGTCCCCGCTGTTTCCGCTGTATCGCCTATGGTATAATCACGCGATATATCGTCGTCGTCGTGTAATATCATTATATGTACCTATATGCGGACACTTCCGATCCGATTTTTTGGAACAAAATTTTCAAAACGTACCTATTCGTTATAATAATACCTACGTGTATATTTTATATTCTATAGCCGCCTCCACGCGGTATAGTCACGTCCTCGGGGTTCACGTCGTAAAAATATAATATACGTATTCACGTTTCACTCGATCGTTTAAAACAAATCTCATTATTGCTGACAAAAGAAAAAAAAAAAAAACGAACCACGTATTTATAACGATAGATAATATTATGGTGAAAAGGAATATGGTTTCGTTTAAACGGCGGAGGCAGCAACAGCAGCAGCTAGCAGCATTATCCTCGCGCGTACCCATTATACCTATAATACGCGTAATAATAACATTACGTATGCTGCGCGGGTTGTATATTTATTATAATATACATTAATATAATATACACAGGTACGGGCGGACGGTAAAAATCGTTCGGTCTATTGTTTTTTCGACACGGGAATTATGTTTGCTAGTTAAAATAATTATCTCGTTTGCTGTGCGAGTTTTCATTGACAATAATTATAGAGTAGCCGTGGTTCTATATAATATATAAAAACCTCCGACTGGAAATGTTATTATTACGCTCGCGCCATCGTTGGCCAACGAATGGTTCGTCGTTATAATATTATGCGGCGCGGTCAGTGTGCGTCGACCATCGAAATACAATATAATGTTATACATATAAATAGGCGGGTATGGATTCTATAGCATACTCTCGCTCACACAAACGTCACTGCAAGTAGATCTATCTACGTGTTAAAAAGTAACTGACCGAAACATCTTAGCTCATCACTCCGCAGACTCTTGTTTTCTTTTTACTTGTACCCTTATTATCGTCGTTCTCGCCGCTGTCTCCGTTCGGATCACTCCCCCTCCGATAACGAATTGTTTAGTGTCAATCCTGACTATATACAGCGTATGAATATACTACCGCAGAGGGGAACGAGAACGTTTCACAGGAATTCTTATACACGTTAAAATAAAATACGTACATCCGTACATGTTAATTTAAAAAAATACCACTTTTTAAAAAGTCAAAATTTCTGCAAATAAGAAACGGAAAGTTGAGGGATGGTCTGTCATCGTCACTTTCTGAAGGTTCGTTTGGTTGCTGAGGGACGTTGACGAGTGTGTCCTTTATCACGTTGCCACGGCTTGTTAGTTTTTTGATAAGATGTAAACTACTCAATGTCTTCTAGTAAGAACTATTCTTATTATATGTACTTTTTTACATTGATTAATTACCATCAGTTTCATACATTTTTTCATTCAATAAATACATATTTTCAAAGATTTATGATATGCTTTTTTAAACACTCTGCAGTATTATTTATATCCATATTGCACAAATTCGTCGCGATGATATGCGCAAAATAATCTATCTTTTTCTTGCCTAGTCGTTTGCCCTCTTCTATCGTTTAAATAACAATGTTCAATTACAATATTACAATTTATATTTTATTAATTAGAGTTACAGTATCCGTCGGGAGTACCTGTCATTATTATTATTATGACCGTGGATACAACGGGCGTTTGATTTTTCGAGCTAGAAACGTGTATTTTATGTATAACATGTATAGTGCATTAAAGATTTCATCTTCCTCTGCGCCGCCGATATAAAATAATATATAGTGAATTACGATTTTAGTCTCGAAACCAGTTTATCTTAGAATAATATTCATCGCGCATCTTTCGAAATTCCGATATTTATTATTAAAATTATGTACCATTTCCTTCTTCCTATACAATATACATATATGTATATGTTTAACATTATTACTTATTATAATACATTATACATACGTATGTCTGTATTTAGATGCTCTTACAAACCGATAATATAGTTACATATAGCTCGCCATATCAATAATGGACCACATCACCACTCTCTCTGCACTCCTTCACTGCGATACAGCGAGTCTATACCGACGGTTCACGTAAAAATCGATTAACTGTTTCAGGTCCTTACTATTTCTACATGGACAGTTAGCACCCGGAACTGTGAGCCTGGTCACGAACTATCGTCCGACGATGATGTTCGATTAATGTGTATAATATCATTATGTTTGTCTATATTTATAATTAATTGAAGATCCGCGCGTGTGAAACGTAGGTATATACCTGGAGCATGTAATAATAACATCAAAAACGGTTTAATTTTCGTTTATGTGTATTATGTAATGACGACGCGCGTGATGCAAAAGCCGCCGCTGTGGTTGTTTAGTAGGTTCGCACGTGAACTATAATGATACGTTATCGTCATAATCCATAATTTTACGTATGATCGGCACAGACGAAGAAAAATTTATCGCACTAATTATTGGTATATACGACTCTTTTTTTGTTGATCAGTATGATGTGAAAGCGTCTCTGTCGGAAAATCGTGAATTTTTAAAAGAGAAAGTTTCTCGGAGCTAAATTTTCAAGTTTTATGAGAATATAACACAATTTTTAGAAAGGAGGACGCGTAATAATATTGCTGCTCGGAATACGCGTAAATCACCGCGTGCGCCGTATGCAGAAACCAAACCCATATCAATATCATATAGTTTATTGCTTATAAGCCATATCGTGGCAAATGCTAAAAGAATATTATTGTTTTTATATTTTTTTTTATAACCGCCGTCGTGCGCGTTATGTCGTTGATTTCCGATCGCTAGACATACTCGCGCATTTATACGGTTTAGATGACATTATTCACAAGTGGCATTTGACTATATTTTATGCTTAATTAGTGTACAAATCGTGATTTAAGTAGATATATATAATATTATGCATATGACATGGTTATCCTGCCGTGTCTCCATCGACAAATATGGTCTTTAATATGGATTTTGCGAAATATTTATGTAAAGTGTGCACGTTTGACGGCACTCATTTATTAGTCTTAATTGCTATGGCTAATACACGAATAATCGATTTCCGTCGAGTATTCGTGTAACTGCAGCTAAATTTTTATAAATATTAAACACATACCTATTAACGCCTTAGACGTCACTACTGTTGGCCCCGCCGCCGCTGCAGTAGTCGTAAATTTCGTAATGTAGTGTTAATAATAATAATATGCATAATGACGACTGAAATACAGTGATTGGATGTAACAATATTATTAAGAAAGACACATCTTCAGGCGAACGTGTATACGTGTTCAGTTATAGGTATATGTATGTGTAGGTATATCTAGGTACCTGAGGTAAATACGCGCGGTGTTCGGTCTGTCAAGTATACTAATAATAATGATAATATAATAACAGGGCAAAGGATAATAATTGTTATTCATCAGCAGTTTTGAGTGGTGAAAATAGTGACTGCGGGGAGGGGTTTTTCTACGGTCAGCAGCGTGTTGCAGTGTAATTGTTTTGCTTCGACTAAATCATATACATATAGCTACACGAATTTGATATCACGTAACGCCTCTACGTGTATATTAATATAATATTATACGTACACGACTCGCGTAATATGTGAAAAAAAAAAATAAAATCGCGCTGTAGGCTCGTCACTAGGCGAATTATCATTGTACCTACCGTTATTTTGTACATGACGATTGAACACGAAACATTGCATCCGTGTATTAAATAGAAATAGGTCAATATAATAACAATTATTATTACGTTAACGAATCGACGGAAAGCCAACGAATGTACGGCACTGCGCGCATAATCGCGAATCGTCGTGAGACGTGAAGTTGAAGTGTATGTACTTTGAACTGCTCGTGTACGATTCTGTGAAGTCAAACCAAAAACGGGACACATAACGATAATATTATTATCATTTTTCAATAAATATAATAACGATTCACCGGCGATCTCTGCGTAACACCACTAACCGTTTTCCGAGTACCGATGGTATAATTATACGATTTATGTGTGTGCGTATATAATATTGATAACGACCGCGAAAACACTGTACCTTTACGTTTGCGCTGAATAATTTATATTCCAGTTTCACGAGAATTGAGTTATTTGTTGGGACATCTCACACACACAATACACATACGTTGGCAAACGCGATAAATATTATTCTTCCCGGAATCGTGTCTCTCATCGCGTGTACACATTAAAATAATATATATATCGTATCGAATCTCGCGTCGAAGTGACTACTAACTACTATATAATATACTGTAATAATCATGCATCAGGTCGTCGGATATTGTACAACGCCGTCGGTTTCGACCTCTCTTGTCGTGTTTCAAACGAAATTCCCCTGTCGCGCAAAAAACTCGTGTATACGTGTTGCCGCAACTATATATTAATGTATAAGGCATCAAAATTCCGTAGTCCTTAGTAATCGAATAAATACGAATAAATATTAATACAAAATAATCGATAAAAGATTTGTTGGAAACACACAAAACGGTCTGTCCGGCGTACAGATGACGATGATGGCGATGATGATGATGATCGATGATAATAATATATAGATAACAATCGTATATAGGACGGTCTAATATAATACCTATATATTTATGTATATGAAAATACGAGACGGTTGACAAGTGTGAAGTTTTAAATTTGAAAGCGATCTCCTATCTCATTGTTCTCCTCGTCGCCGTCGTCAGAATCTAATCTATTACATCACAACTTTTTTCTTCTACTCGTTCTCTGGACGATATTTTTTTTTCTCATTCAGACTCGTCTGTGGCAACATCGGATACATCAGCTATATACGATCGTATTATATAATACGTAGCCGCGGTGGCTCTCCGTCCTCGTCGTGCGGCCGATTGCGCGTAGTGTATCTCGTACACATATGTATCTGTATATTATATAAAAACGAATGCACGTTTGTACGTACACAGACTTTGAAATAATTGAAAATATTTTATCGAAATATTTCACGCGGACAAATCTATTGAGATTTGAGAAGTGTTCTCGCTTCGTTTTTCAACCCCCTATACCTTGGTTTCTCGCGAAAATCGAATAAAATTTATTTAACCAACGTTTACACAAATTATAAAATAACGATTTATTAATACATTGAATTGATGATTTTTAGGTGGCCGACTATGCGGTGGTAAATTTAACGACGGCGATGGGCCTGCCGCGATGGTTGTGCCTGTTGGCGGCTGTGGCCGCGGTGGCCGGCGAACACGAACGGCATCTGGACGTGTCGGAATCGGCGCCGGTCGGCACCCGGATCGGTTTCATCGGCGACGGGTCCAAAGACAGCGGACCGCCGTACCTGATCGTGCCGGTGCCGGGCAGCGCGGTGGACACCGACCTGATAGCGGAACAGAACACGGGGGAAATCAGGACGCGAGTGCCGCTGGACAGGGAGACGCGGGCGTCGTACACGCTGGTGGCGATACCGTTGAGCGGCGAGAACGTGCGCGTGGTGGTACGCGTGATCGACGAGAATGACAACGCGCCCACGTTCCCCAGCCCGTCCATGCACGTCGAGTTCCCGGAGAACACGCCCCGGGACACGAAACGGACGCTGAACCCGGCGCGGGACTTGGACCTGGGACCGTACAACACGCAGCGGTACGCGATCGTTGCCGGTAACGTGAACAACGCGTTCAGGCTTTCGTCGCACCGCGAAAAAGACGACGTGCTCTACCTGGACCTGCAGATCAACGGTTACCTGGACCGAGAGACGACGGCCGCCTATCACCTGGTGATCGAGGCGTACGACGGTGGCGTGCCGCCGCTCAAGGGAGCCATGACCGTGAACGTGACGGTGTTGGACGTGAACGACAACCAGCCGACGTTCAACCAGAGTCGGTACTACGCGACGGTGCCGGAGAACGCTACCGTGTCGACGAGCATACTACAGGTGCACGCCACCGACGTGGACGACGGCGACAACGGCGTAGTGGAGTACTCCATCAGCCGGCGGCAGAGCGACAAGGAGGGCTACTTCACGGTGGACAGGCACACGGGCGTGATATCGGTCAACCGGCCTCTGGATTACGAGACGCGCGAGGTGCACGAACTGGTGGTGGTGGCCAAGGATCGGGGTGACCAGCCGCTGGAGACGACGGCTTTCGTCACGGTGCGCGTGGCAGACGTCAACGACAACCAGCCCGACATCAACGTGATATTCCTGAGCGACGACGCGACGCCGAAAATTTCGGAACGAGCGCAACCCGGCGAGTTCGTCGCCCGCATATCCGTCCACGACCCCGACTCCAAGCAGGAGTACTCGGACGTGAACGTCACGTTGCAGGGCGGCGACGGCCATTTCGGGCTGACCACGCAGGACAACATCATCTATCTGGTGATCGTGGCGCTTCCGCTGGACCGCGAGTCTCGGCCCAACTACACGCTGAGCGTGATCGCCACGGACACGGGCAGCCCGCCGCTGCACGCGTCCAAGACGTTCCATCTGCTGGTGACGGACGTCAACGACAACCGGCCGGTGTTCGCGGCTCCCGAGTACTGGGCGAGCGTGTCCGAGACCGCCGAGCCGGGCACGTCCGTGGCCCGGGTGGTGGCCACCGACGAGGACGAGGGCGAAAACGCGGCCCTCACGTACAAGATGCGCGACCCGCCTCCGCTATGGTTCCAGGTGGACCCGCAGACCGGCGTGGTGGCCACCCGGGACCGGATGGACTGCGAGCGCGATCCCGAGCCCACGTTCGTCGTGTTGGCCGTCGACAACGGTCGGCCGCAACAGCTGACCGGCACCACTACGGTGCATGTGACCATACACGACCTCAACGACAACGAGCCGATATTCGACCAGAGCTTTTACAACGTGGATGTGTCGGAAGATAGAGCTGTCGGATCGTGTGTTCTCAAGGTAAGTGCTTCACATTCGTCTATTCATAAGTTATTATATATATATATATATATATAGGTCTTAAGCAATATTTCGGCGTTCTATTTATTTAGCTAAAACTTGAGTAGTTTTATGTATACGGTTAGATTAAATTAAATATATTAAAAATGAATAAATCGACAAAAAAATATCAGAAAAATATAATTCGTTTTTAAAAGTAACACGACAGACGGGAACCTGACGTTTTAAAATGAACAATACTCAGTTATTTTTTAGTAAACATTGAAATTTAATACTTAAAGTTGTTTGCAATGAAAAACATTTATCAATTATGACATTTAAAATCGTCTAAGTGATGTTCTGAATGGAGTTAGAACCTGAAAAACGTCAGGTTCCGGTCGGTCACGCTGTGTATAAATTTTAATACAAGGTGAAGATCTAGTTGTTTGACATATTATAATTATCAATTAAGATATTACGTATATTAAGTAATCGAGTTAAATTCAAACCCGAGGTATATAATACTAAACAATCTTTTAACAAAATACTGTATAGATCGATTGTTACGATGTAACGTATAGGTAGGTACATCATATTATTCTTAGGTTTGTAGGTGTGCAGTTTTTCGACGTTTTTATCACTATAAATCTACCTATTATAATATGTATATGGATATAACTGTCTTGTGAGTATACATGAAACGAATTTTAACTTTTACGACGACGGACGTTATTGTTATAGGCGGTAGTGTTGTTATTATTATTATTGTAATTATCGTGCTCGTCATCGTGGTGAGAACCCGTTTGCAGCCGTCGACCGTTTTTCGAGATTTATATGCTCGCACAGCTCATAATAATAATAATAGTTATATAAATAATAATAATAATATTATTATACACCCATATAGTCGAATCGAATGATACTGTGATTATAATATACGCGCGCGCGTTTCATTGTGGGTACCTTTCGTACCACATATTATGCGGCGTCTGTGTCGGGAGTGGAATGCAACCAGTTTAATTAAACCGTAATCGACCGTGCCCGCGACCGCGGTCATAAACTTTACTCTGCAAACAATGTTTGTGTGCGCGCCGCGATGGGCGTTCCTATTTATCGGGCGCTCGAGAGGAGGTGCCGCCGTTTTATTATTATATACGCGACATTTATGAGAGACCGTATTTATAGGCAGTACAGGGAACATACGATATTATTATTACTATTATTATTATCATCGTATACATTGCCGATCCGAATCGATAGATCACAAGACCGATGACGGTGCAGTGTGCAATATAATATTGTTATTATTATAACAATGACACGGTGACGATTATTGTTATTAGCGCGGGCGGTACACAATGTATATAATATACTCACATTGCCGATCATCGCCGCCGCCGTAGATTTCGATCGTAAATCGCACGGCATATCCACGACGTCGATATATTGCCTATATATTATTACCTAGTTATATATTATAATAATGTCTATACGACACAGGCGACCGGCGCCCCGAGAGTTAGACGCGCGCGCGCACGTCCCCCGTCCCATTGTCAGCGCTACCTGTAATATAATATATAATATAAAGGAAACATTTAATATATAATATAGTGACACACTTTGCACTTTATTTTCTCCTCCCGGGCGCCCTCGCGTTGTTTATCGGGTTCACGCGGAATTTTAATGGAAGTCTATAAACGCGTAAATAATATAATATATAATACCTAGAACACAATACGCTGCACTCCTACATTATACGATGCGCTATTTCGCATGTAAATACATTATATATATGAGAAATAGCTGCAGATATATACTTATGGGATAAAGCGCATGTGTGTTATAGATATCACTACCAACTGCAGTAAAGTATAATAATATCTTAAAATCTATATAGAGTGGTACCATTATCGGAAATGTATTCATCGTTTTAGAGAGGGGCTGATATTTAAAACACTTAATTGCACGTCGAAACCACCCTCTACAGAGCTTGAAAAATTATCTTGTTTTAATACCATAAAAGGCATAACTAGGCATGATTTATTTTAGTCATTCTGCAGTACCTATATCATACATTTTAGTACATAACATAATGTATGTATGCATGTAAAACATTACTTAAAATAAATAAGAATGATAGGTTCCCAAGTAAAAGTTTTATCATCGACTTTTTCTTATACAATTATTGTTTACTTACTTTATTTTGCATTTCAACAATATGATCTTTGAGAGGGTTATTTTCTAACTACATTTATATGTACCTATGTACGTTATGATAGAGCTTAGGCCCCTCGAGCCCTCTACCCAATTTTCGTATATAGCTGCACTGATACAGTGTATAGTATAAAGAAAGAAGATACTTTATCCGGTACAGCAGCGTCGTCGCGGTGGCCTGCCGAAAACGCCCACGCTGTTATAAACAATATGCTGTATATATTTTTATCGTATAAATATAATATACTGCGTGACGACGCGATAATCTACAATAACAAATAGACCATATATATATATTACATAATTTACCGCGGTAGTAGATCACACGACTGCGATCGATACTGCAGATTCGTTGTATAATAATAATAATCGTCCGCAATCGCTAGTGTGGGTGCACTACAACTGCAATCTATATGGTGCGCGGACCCTCCTCAAGCTCCCAGCTATAATAGTATATAAATCACAACGCCACGTCCGGTCGATATCTGCTCGTTATTAAACGCGCGCTTTGGTTTTCTACGAAACGACCGCCAATCGATCGCGATAAATCCTTTTTGGTGATATAAAATATAGTATCCAGTCAACGTTTTTCGCCGGTATCGTTTGCGTCCATTATAGGCTTTATTATTATTACTTAAATGCGCTCGTATCCCGTTCTACGATATAAACTCTCCACAACCACACCTATAGTAATAATATACAATATATTATTATAGTTTACCATTCCGGGGAGATCGCCAGTTCTGCACGTTTATAATATTATTACGACATCATATTATATACGCGCGCGCGTATTTGTGTGTGTATAGCGTTCTCGCGACGACGACATTCCTGCATCAGCAGCAAGTGGATATGTGCCGACCGCGCGCCGCCGAGGTCTCCGGTGAGAGACTTAAACGCCAGCCGAACTGTTTTAGCAGTTTTGCAGTACTATCAGCCCTGCACCGGGCCAACTCGCGACGTGTTCCTACCTATTATACATATATATATATATAACCAGCACTCGTGTATATATATATATTATATATTATATATATACTCGCAAGTACACGCCGCGGCACGGGTAGGTACATCTATATAGTAGTCGCGCGTTATATGCAGCGGTCGTGACTGACTTTGGAATTCTATATTACGTTTGCGACGTATTTATTATGCGCGTATACCTACATATCTTCGATTGTATAGCATAGGTATATAATATTGTATATTAGTATACCACGCGTGCGTATTTAAATGTTATACCCGACTCAGTGGAATATAATAGTATATATATATATTCTAATCATATGTATAATATGGTCATTGGAATATACATATATTCTCGTCGAATTCCTGTACCGCTGTTATATATTATACCAATATTGAATATACATATGTATCTATATGTAGCTGCAGGTATATAGAAGAATATGCGAACTGCGCTCGATCCCGCGAAACTTTGTTATGTACCTCGATGCATATAATAATAGTTTACATGAGTACACACACATAAACACACAAGCCAGTATAGAATAGGTGTGTGTAAGTACATGTTACCCTAAGAATTTCTGCAATAAGGAGGAGTTAAGTTACGAAAATCCGACCACATGATATATGTGCGAGAGTCTGGTGTTCTTTTATTCGTGCGTGTATAGAAAGCAATTTCGGCCGTCATGAGGTGTTGGACTGCTGCAGCGTATATATACATTATAATAATATTAATATTATTATATTATGCCGGTGCAGTGAGAATCGCAGACGGACATCGCGCGCGAGGTGTGCCGCCCCGGTGATTTTCTTTTTGCTCATTAAACCGTTGTCCGAGGTGACGATGATATTTCATATCTTATAGTATTAATATATATATATATACAGCACGGAGAGTCTTAAAAACTGGTGAATACATATATATATATTTGCAGTGTACACGCGAAACGAGACTGCACCGAGGGGGCGGCGATATGTGTCGGTCGGTCGGACTTGCCGGTGAATATATATCACGACCGGGTCTCGCCGCATGGGTCCCCGTCGTCGTCGCTGTCGTATAGTTTTAGTCGCCGTCGTCTGCCGCGTCGTATTTTAATATAGGTACGCGCATATATTAAACGTACGTATATATAAGTATGTACGTACAAAATCGATGTATATAGTGTATATTATACTTACGTGCTCGTGGCGAGCGTGATGTGTGCCCAGTGTACTGCTTCAGC
>VUJU01000808.1:39264-80478 GCA_009835225.1 Aphis craccivora
TGTGTGTGTACATATATGCGAGCAAAAGTGAACGAGTCTGTAAACATTCGCAGATAACTGTCTATCGTCGTTATTATTGTATAGTTAAACGCACGTTGCAGGGATATGGTTAACTATAGGTGCGATGAGACACGTATACGATTGAGAGAAATGCAACAGATATAGACGATAGGGTGAGTTCCTACCTATCTATGCACAGCATATTATACTAGTCGATCGAACCCGCTGTACGCGTGTACATTAAATTATATATAAACGCGCGGCTAAGCTCCGTTGGCCACCCAAGGTAGATCTGTCGGTAATTGTCATCATAATTTATCGATACCGGTGACCGCATACTGTGTGCAGTCGGTCCCGTGTAGACTCCTCATAGAGTGGACGGCGCGCGCGAGTCGGGAATATAATAAAATTAATAGAACGCGTTTAATGACGTTGTTATTATTTTACGGGTGTTAAAAGTAAAAATAAATAAATAAATAAGACTCACGTCTAGGCGATTTTTTTTTTCGAAATCCAACCAGCAATACGCCACAATCGGTAAATAAAAGTATAAGAAATACGCGGTATAACGTAAATATTTTTATACATAAATCGTCCTTTTTTACCCAACCATGTTTCGCAATGGTGACTACGAAAATAATATTATATTATAATAATATATATAATGGAACGCGCGTGGGCTTAGATCAGAAAATCGTGTCGTGGGGTTGTGCGACTGGCTCTCCATGTCACACTTGCCTCAGCTCTCTCTCTCTCTCTCTCTCCAACTCGTTCTCCATATTTATACATACGAGTGTATGTATGTGTGTACACGTTTTACAGATAGAAAAAAGTTCTACGGACAATATAATATAATAATAATAATAAAGCTATACGCGCAAGTGGTTTCCGGCCTCCGCTCGCGCGTTCCGTTAGATTGCGCAAAAGAACATAACGATAGGAAAAAAAAAATAATAATAAAACGCACCTGTTTTCGCTCCAAGCTGATGTATACATTATACGATATTGTATTACCACAGAAGTATACAGGATAACCGTGGTAAATACGCAATAATAATATGTGTCATTTCGTGAAATGAAAAAGAAATAATAATAAGAAATATTTATCGGCGGACGTCGTATATCTCTGTGCGACTCGCGCGCACACACACGCATATAAGCACACGTTTACTTATATATAATATAATATGTGTGTGTGTGTGTGTGTGTGTGCATAGTATATTATTACATAGCAAACGAGTGTGGGACATGAATATTAAAATTTCGATCAAGGCTACACCGTTAATTACCCGCGCGCTTACGTGACGGAATCGAAACCAATCAATCGGCGACTTTCATTGAGCGCGCGCGACCACACAGCATCAGCAGCAGCTCCATATATATACACGTACACGATATTACAGAGTACATAATATTATATGTGCTCGTATACGCATTCCCTCACCCCTCTGCCCACTTTCCATTCATGTCACCTGCGAAGAAACTAAATATATATAAGTATAATGTAAATAGTACTATACACGCGAATGAATATATATATGTATGAATGGGTTAGGTATATAATATAGTATATATACAGTTCACCATCATGTGCCGTGGAAAAAAAATTACGAAAACAGTGCGCGCAAAATAATATGTCATGCAACTAATAATAATTAGCCCGCTTGCGGCACATCAAATATATATGTTATACGCCTATATTATGATGATAAGCGACTCGTATCGGTTATGGTTATAAATGGAAGCGTCGTCGGAAGACCCGATAGAATCGTTTCATCAGTCGTCGTCGTAGTATAATAATAATAATATATATACTTCTTCGAGGTAAATCGTATTCAACGCTATACATTATATTCTTATACAAAATGCAATTATATATTATAAGAACAATTATTATAATACTTATAAGTTATAAGTCATAGATACCTCCTAATCGTAGCACAATTTTGAATAGTTAATAAATTATGTTTTTAAACGTTTTGAATAAATTATCATAAAAAAAAAAAAATGCTTGCATTTTCCAAAACAATATATTTTGTTTGATTTGCCGCGACAAAAGAATCACCCTGTACGCATGTACGAATAATAATTATAAATTTATATATTGTGTCTGACGTGGATTTATGTATTATTATAATATGTACGGCGCGTATATTAGTCTGGCAGAGTACAGGATATATCATACATATATATACTAGCGATTATCGTATTATAAACTGGTGACGTGGTGTCGGCGGCAGCAGACGCATGCAGTTAATTCGCGAGTGTGATTTTTCTCCGGTCGATCTTAACATGTGTATAAATATATTACATAAATTGAATGAAAAATGATATTTTTTAAGAATAATAATGTAGACGGGTAAGAGAGACGTTGGGGGAAACGGCGGTAATAATGTCATTGGACCGGTTATGTGCGAACGCGCGCGCGGTCGCCACCGCCAGTTGCAGCAGCAGCAGCAGCAGCATCCGCTGGTCTCGCGCAACGTCTCGACGACAGTTATATCTTCATATTATTATTATTATTATAATAGCCGTATCCCGTGTCATTAGTATAATATGATAACTATATACTCGCGTATTATACCCGCAGCAGCGCATTGCGTTTTAGGTAACGACCGCGCGCAACTTAAAAGATTTACAGGGTGCATTCAGTGGTATCTGCAGTCATAACTTTTATACATATAGGTGCTGCAAGCGGTTGCACTGCACACTATTTAACTTGCACATCTCAGTCTCTGCATTTATACGTTTATCCATAGTAATAAAGTCGCGGGGTCGTCATCTATACGGCCGTGAGATCTGTTCCACTGCAGTCACCGCCATTCAAGCCCAGTGGCGGCGAACACACTCGGTGCGTATTGTAGACGATTTACAAATGTATGTGTGTGTGTGTGCGTATGATACTGCAACTATCGTCGATGTCGCTTTGTCGCGGATGCCGTGTACAGCATATAATATATATACACCTATATCCGCTGCAGTGCATTTTGAGGGGCAAAACTCGTTATTTAGATTAATAGCCTCGGCGTGAATCGTGAAAGTGATTACGAGCGACTCGGTTATCTGGTGCGCGATCATCTCAATAGCTCTACACTGCGGAAAACGGTTTATCTATAAATTACTTAATACGTGAGATGATCGCATGATAGCCACGGTCTGCACATGTGCAGTGCAGTGTGTAGGTATATTATATTATATATATATATAATTTAATATAATACCTGTAATATGTGCCGGGTCGCAAGTCGCGACTGCGCGCAGGGCGACCGACCGACCGTGCAGCAGTGCATCGCTGCATACATGTATAACCAATATACCGACGTGGTCGTTTTATCCGGTCGCATAAGAATGCAACGGCCGCGTAATCGTTTTCACACCTATACACATAAACTAGTTAGTGTATTCCTGTGTATGTGTGTGCAGTTTTCAAGCGTTTATCTATATAGGTACATCTGCACGCGGGGGCATTACATTGGCATATATATAGCAAGTACAACGCGCGTCGTGAATAGAAGTTTTCGGTTCGTTAACGAATTTTTTTTCGTCTTATCCATTATTCCTATAGGTATAAACTGTGTTTCGCGTATATCGCATATGTTTTGTTTTGCGTACAATGTACGTCTTACACTGTATACTATATTAAATAATACATATTATTTAAAAATCGATTCCGGTTTTACTATATAATATTTTATACGTATGTCGTATACACGCGAATATAATACGGTCGCTGCTCGATCATACTTAATAATAATGAAAAATTTTGCGATATCTTCGCCACCGAATACGTAACTAATAATATTCGATAGGAAAATAATTAGAAGCGTTCTAATGGTAGGGTATGCGAAACGGTACACCGGCCTTTCGGGCGGAGGACGAGGTGGCGGAGATACAAATCCAATCACTGCAATATGATGTTATTATTATTTAGTGGTATCCGCCTCGGGCTTTCCAATCTGGTTTTTAATGTAATTTTTTCTCCTCTCTTTTAGTCCTACCCTTCCTCTCACCACCCGCAGCAGCAGCTGTACCATCATCGTTGTAATTTTGCAGTTTGGGATATCAACGATAAATATTATATTATACAGTATACGTGCAAGTATTATTAGACTTCCCCTTAACCGACTGACTCATTTACCCTATACGCCGAATCCAATTTGACGGTATAGGATTTCTTCATAACAATATTAGTTTATTTGTATATAAATTCTATATAGAATGAGATAGTTGCTGTTTGTTTTTCATCGAACATGTTAATAGTCGGTGGTGGTAATTGGATGATCGCAGAAAGTAGAAATATGAAAATCTAATAAACATTCATTTGCGTGTATAGATCTCAGTACACTATTGTCTACAAAAACTCGTTGTAATTTTTAACTGAGACCTTTGCCGATTAACGCCTTTATTTATATTATCTAGCTATTATCGAATTTGGTGTCTAACTTGAGTCCAAACAATAATAACAATTGTAATAATATTATGGCGTACTTATAATAGTCCACAGACCGGTCATCACCAAGATCGCCCAATCGTCGCCGGTTCGGCGGCAGGAGTCGCATGGTAATATTATATTACTTGTACGTGCGGGAAAACGGCTGTGGAACGCGCTATAGGCCTATATAATAGTATTACAATGGCAAGCCGGGCGGTGATTGCGCGCGTGCGAGTGCGGGTCAACTCGCGGAGGTATTTGAATAAACAGAAGAAACGGCTAGTCGGCCCCGGCGGCGCGCGCGGTCGCGACTCACGATGTATAAATCCAGATAACCTTGAAGTGTCCGTGTGCCATTCGACGACGTATTACACACAAACCCGCGTATAATTTATATTATAATAATATTTTATGCTGTTTTATATAGTATAGGTATATTAATATAATATTATAATATATGCTAAAACGTCTCGTCGGTGTCACTATATTTGGGTAGGTTATTATACATTTCCAGGATTTTTATTTCAATTTCAACAATTATTTTCTTCACCCGTTTCGGATCCGGCACCGAGAAGGGATAATCTAGAAATAGTGACCTCAGGTTGTACTTTAGGCATGATAGGTGGGTGGGCAATGGCCGCAATTAACTTTAGTATCTTAATATTTACTACAATAGAGGTAGTTGAAAATTTGACTTAACATTCCTTTATCTAGTTTTTCTGGTCGGGTTGTTATGGATTATTAGACTATTTAGCTTCTGAACTATTTCAAGTTCACCTGCACGCTACTGCTAACCTGCGTCGACGATCACGCGATGACGATACATATATTATATCGAATATAATGGCGCGTTTGCAATGTATGGTCGTTTGCAGCCACCGCCGTCGGTTTTTTCGCTAAACACGTAATAGTTGCGTACATCTACAATATAATGTGCTTGCCCGGTCGCAGTAGCGATTTCGACGCGCACGCGAATCTCCAGAGTTGTGCGTTAACACACAATATTATTATTATATATTGGCAGGCGGGCGAGTGTAAGCGATTGATCGATGAAGGGGAGGGGGTATACACACGCACGGTAGCCGTTCCGGTGGTAAAGCTGCCTTGGGGCGGCTGCTGTGACCCGCGTGTTCTACGCACACATCAAGCGCGCCGTCAAAATTTCGTTATTATTCATTACTATTAGGTACGGGTAAAAAGACATATTATAACGGTCTCGTAAACAGACGGATCATTAGGTAAAAACTAAATAACGATACCTAGTAAGTAATGTTACAGTATTATAGGCTTAGAAACTTACTTTATTTGGCAAAAAATGAATGAACATAAAAATACACAGTACTATATCGCGGTGTACCTACTTGGATTTTAGTGTAGTTCACGGGTGAATCGGAATCCGTATACCTCGCTTTGTCGAATTTGCCGAGATGGACATTTGCAATTTTTTTTCCAATCTAGTTCAAAAAGTCCTCTAACCTTTCTCGATATCTCTAAGAACGAGCCACTCTTTATTGACCTATAGGGATTAAAAATAAAACATTTTCTCTAATCTTTTGGTTTAATTTTTATTTAAGTCGGTCAAGTAGTAGTTGATGAGATTAATTCGTTCCGACATACATATAAACTCAATAGATACGTCGTTTTCTGTCTCGACCGAGCAATCTATAATGACACCGAATAAAGGTATGAAGTTTTTGGCGACGGGAAAGAAAAAAACCATGACTAATGACGGTACCCCTCGCCTGCTGCACCTGTATTCCCCACACTAATTTTCCGACCACGGGTATAATGGGTTTTTGAACGAACTAAAGACGCCGCCGCGCCGCGTTAATCGCTTTTAGTAAGTTCATTACCTATGCTACCTACGACCTACCAACCCATACCTTTTTGGTCGTTAAAACCGCTTCCGCGGTCGATGCAAGATAATCATTTCGTCCGCGTTTCTCCCGCCCACCGGCGATTCCTATCAGATGTAGCATATATCACCCCTTGGATAGGTACACCCCTTTGGCGATCGGTCTCCGTAGTTATAACGTATTCGTGATAATATTATGTTTTTGGTTACGCCTGTGAGAGTATTCCCGTTGCAGCGAGGCCTGCGTGTTTCACGGGTTATCGACGTAATATTCTGCAAAGATATTTTGTTTGTACATAATATTATATATTATAAATGTGTGCACTCGTCTCCCGCCGTTTCAGACCCAAAGCAGATATCGACCGTACCAATTTGTAGTTACGTTGTTCTTTTGCCCTTGAGCCGTATACGTGCACATAAATAAACGAAATCCAGGATAGGTACCTCTATATGTACAGCAGTTGTTGTGACCACCGCTGCAGACAGCTATAGTTTCGTGGTCGTCGTCGTCCCGTGTAACAAGGTAAAAAAAAAAATGATAATAATAAAAAACCGTTTAAATGTCCGTCGCACACACATACATAATATAATATGTTACGTGTTATGGGCACTGTTTTCGGCAGCGGAAACTGCTGCTGCTGCTGCTGCTACATGCGCCCGGTAGAATATAGTGAAATCAATTAAAATTTGTCTTATTTGTATTCCCGCTCACCGCATCACGAATGAGAAAAAACTCAAAACTACTACTACTATTGCCGCTTTTAGAAGAGTATGTATATGTATACATACAAATATATATATATATAATTCGACTAATGCCGCGGGGTAGCGGGGAGGAGAAGGGGTGGGCGTTCATAAATCTCGCGGATCGATGCGGTGTCCCGAGACGGAGAGCTAGAAGATGAATATAATAATAATAATATTATTATTATTATTACGAGGAGGCGATATTGCCTAGCTCTGGCATTGCATTATACACACATACGGAGTGTGCGAAGGTATACACTATACGTCATGCACCTCTATAGGTATCTTACACATGGTTGTGGTTCGGCTACTCAACGTGAGCGCAGCGTACACACGTACATATTATATGAGACGACGACGACTACGACGATTATTATTATTATTATTATTATTATTCATCTGTGGTATTTGGCCCAACTGCCACCGCCGCCGCGTATACGTTAGGCTATTCGTTTATATAGTAGCCGGAGGCTGACTATTTCACACTTGATCCGCGGCGCGCCGTCTATATGTATACCTCCTCTTCGCGTATAGGTACGCATTAATATTTTATTTTTTATCTTTACGCGCTGCACGCGCGTGTCTGCGATACGTTATTACACGTGTGTTTGTTATTATATACATCCGATCACCGGCCGCCGCGTCAGACCTGAGATGAGATAAAATTATTATTATTATTAAAATATATTGTTGGTGACGACCATGGCTTCCCATCAAAATTAACCCGAACTTGTAACACCCATACAAACTCTTTAAAAATCAAACACTTGAAATCCATAAAACCCAAATGATTTTGTTTTTGAAAAACCAAAAATAACCAAAACCCGAATAATATTTATCTTACGACACTCTATTACCCAAAAATCAGAATTTTCACACATTAAAACATTTAAAATGTATTTATTTGTTTACTTGTATTTACTTGTGTTTATAGAGGAAGGTATATGATGCTGTAAGGTTACAGCACTACCGCGTAGGGAATAAATTAATTGTTCGGGGTGATAACCAAGTTGCTCTCAGTATAATGAATCTGCTGGGGTGCCAGGATAATGTTTCTTGTGGCTGAGCTTAACTCTATTATAATGTAAATCCATTTATAACCACGGTCACGGTAGACTAAGGTCTATAATAATATGCTCTTTATCGCTGCTGTGATTTTTCAGCTTTCTCTCTCTCTCTCTCTCCCTCTCTCTCCCTCTCTTTCTTTCTCTCGATTGTAATTTCTTATCGGTTACGGGTTAAGTATCGTCGTTTTAATATACAAAAATATATCGAATTTTGCCCATAGCCGCGTGCCAAGAGTGTGAATATAATATTATAAAATTGCCTAGCGGCCGCGGCAGAGGACAGAAGACGGGCGATTGAGATAGAGAGAGTGAGGCGGCCGCGTCGACTGAGACGACGGCGGCGGCGACGTCGACCCGCTCGGGCGTTAAGGGGAATCCGGCGCGGTGGAATGCAATGCGTCGATGTGGAATGCGCGCTCAGCGGCGGCGGACACGCAACACGACCACGACGTAGGCAGATGTCCGAACCGGCAACGGTGCGCGCGCGAGCTCTCGTCTCGGTGTGCAGTGTGCGTGTGTGTGAGTTGACTGTTTGTGGACGCTGTCACACCAGCGTCGTCGCCTCACGTGATCGTTTTCTATTATTATTATTATGTAATTTTTTTGTTGGACCTATATTAAAGTATATCATAATATCATAAGTATAGACGCTCGTGGTTTACTGAGTGGTCGTATCAAGCAGGCGGGATATCGGGATACCTATTTCCCACTGGGCCACTGATGGTAATGGGCAGCGAACTACAGCTCGTTTAAATAATAATTAGGCATTTCTGCTTAAAAAAAAATTAAATAATAAAATTGATGTTGAAAACATTATTGACATTGTTAAAATTAAAATAAAACTAATTTTAGAGCAACATGTTCTATACTTAAAACTTACACACATTTATCGATTTAATGATTCAAATTGAAAAGTAAAAAAAAAAAAAAAATTAGTAGGTAGGTACGTAATCTCTCTATTCTTTGAACTAAAATGCAAATTCTATAACTCGGTCAGTCTCAGATCACAAAAGTAACTATTCAAAACGATTATAGAAAAGCAACTTTTTGGACCGTTTTAAAGCCCCACTATTTGATTTTCTAGTTCAGTTCCTACATTTTTTATACACTATTTCTGAGGTATCAATCAAGCTATACTCTAAAATCTTAGATCATATGATCTAAGTCTAAAACGTTTGTGATATTTTAATCAACATAAAAGTCCGTCATTGATAAGAGTTTCAGGTTTAGCTCACACTCTTCCCATTTACTTATTATGAACATTTTTGGTGCAGGTCGTATATTTTAAATAAAGTGTAAAAAACATATCAAAAGGACATCGTATCTTATACTGTGTAAGCCTTTTATTAGTTAAAAGTAAAATATAATATAATAGGTACAGCACAATTATTGAGCTTTCGAATTATATCGACGTGCTCTTCATAAAATCTATAGGTTCTTGTACGTTAGATGAAATGTACAATATTGTGTTTGTCTCGCGCGTTTTTCGGTAGCCGATAAGACTTTCACCGGAACACCTCCTGACCGCACTCTACGCGATATAGCGGGGGCGGGCGGTACATACAATTATAATATGATTATTAACGAAAAAATTAAGAAATATATGACTATACAATATGCAGCAGCCGTGCGCACGTACGGGGGTTGGTTACGAAGGAGTATTGCAGCAGGTACGCATCATAATATATATAATATACAATACAGTACACACGCGCATTAAACGATAATTATTATTATTATCGTAGTATAATATATTATGTAACGTGCGTATATATACATATATGAACGGTCTTTGTATAGGTAGCTCATCTGTGTCCGCTGCAGTGTATCTACCCACACGACATTATAATATATATACCTAAGTATAATACCTATGTATATATACGCTATATTGTACGTTTGTCCGTTCAAAGTCCGAGTATACACGTATAATAATAATAATAATAATAATATGCTCGCTACGTATTATTATTATTATTATATATCGTTTGTATGTGTGTGTGTGCGCGCGCGTATGTATCCGCCGCTACCATTGCAGCGAAGAGACTTAGACGCTCGCGGGAGGGCAGTGGTGGTAGTGGCGGCAGCGCACAAGGATTTGCGGGGAAGAACGCGGCAGCCGTTGACAGGGTGGAGGGTGGTTGAATGATCCGCAGGTGCAGGAGGGGAGGTGGCGGGGTCACAACAAACCAGACTTGGGTGTACGTAGCGCTTATATATACAACTACGCGACCGCCGCCGTATCCATTACACCATTATGCTAATATTTTCAACATCGTTTTCATTTGTAAAGTAACCAAATGAAATGCGAGATAAAACGTACTCGTCGCTCGTATTTATATACAATAATATTATATATCTGTGTTTGTGCGTGTGTCTGCTAATATACGCGCCCGCCCGCGTGTGTGTGTGTAATATTATAATGTGCAGTGTACGCGCTGCAAGAGAGCGCGCTCGCTCGTGGTTCAATGAGCTTGTGGCCCCGAGGAGACAAAGACCGACTGCAGGACATGGGTACACCCCGCGTGTGAGTTGAAACGAGACCGACTGTTGTCGTATTGTTTTTATAAATATATTTTTTTTTTTTGTATTTTATATAGGTACGCACCGCGGTACACGCGCAACGGGTATTTATTTATCTATAGATTGTGTATGTGTGTGCGTGTAATGTACATGCTCAGTGCTCACACATACACACACACAATCGCATATAATATGTAATCCTGGCTAGGAGATAAGTATGTATATAAGTTCGCGGTTCACGGTTGTGTGTTTTTTTTACCTATTCTTTCGTTTCGTTTTGCCCAAGGGGCGCCGCGCGTTCCGTCGTCTCCGTCGTCGTTTTTTATATAATAATAATAATAATATTATGTGCTTGCAATGTGTGTTTTTGTTATTGTTTTTATTATTATTATTATTATTATGCCATACTACAGCGGGTGCATTATAATATTATATATTATATATAGAGAGAGCGGGAGGACATTTAAAAATGCCCGTTCCTTTTTTTTTTTATTCGTTCGTGATCAACAATTGACAGCGCCGGAGAACGGCGGAGTCCAACTTTTCTCTATATGCGTATAATATTATATTATATATAGTACTATATTCCCGTCGTCGTTATAATAATAATAACAGATCCCGGCATTATAGTATAATATAGAACCCGTAGAAATCGATTAAATTCGTGTTCGTGTAATTTATCGAAATGCATCACGTAGTACAGTTTTTTTTCATCAATTTTAATTTACCGCCACTATAATATTATTATTATTATTATAACCGTGCACCACTAGTGTGTTGTGTGCATCCCGTGTATGAAAATGGCACACGGTGCATTTATATGTGTATGTGTGCGTGCGCGTGTATTAATATAGTGAATAAAAAAACAACGAAAACCGGAGGAGCGAGCGCACACCCATACACATAATATACACACTCACAAATACACAGGAACGTGAATAGCGCAACTAATTAAAGAATCCGCTCGCGCATATTATATTATATAGACAGATCCGATCCACGTCGCTCGGCGGCCGTCTCTCTCGCGCCCGCGCGGACCCTGTGTGATCCAATTTATTTTTATGGCCCCGGTGAGCGCAAGTTTAAACGTAATAATGTACCTAATGAAAAAATAATAATAAAATGAAAAAAAAACGAAATCGGGCTCGGCCAGTCGCGCAGTCCGATTAAATTATCAGCAATTTAGTATAAATACATTTTTTCGTTTATTTTTTATTATTATTATTATTTCGTTTTTTTTTTCTATAGGTACATATTATTTTCTACTACTATAGGTACTACTACTACTACAACTACTCATTCTTGTACTACAGCGACGACATACCGGCGGCGGCGCGCACACATAATGCAATTTAAGTTTGAAGCACGTTTTCTGTTCGCGCGTGGTCCATAATCGTGATGATTCTGTGTGCCGTGTGATATTATATGTATTAATATAACCAGGGAATTTGTTAATTTTTCCCAAACGGCTCAAACATAAATTTATAATGTCGTACAACGGTACACTTACTCGCCCCCTCGGTTATCTTCTGGTTTTTTATAACCTTACCCCCCTCCACAACAATTGAGGTATACCGCTCTTTTCTTTCCACGTGCCAGACTTGTCGTTTTCGACACCAATGTGTATACACACGCACGCACTGCAAGTGGTGACAGATTTTTCGAGTGCACCTTCCTCACCCCCACGCACGCCTTTACCTATATATTTTAGAGCTGGCCGGGCCCCTCGCAAGCGTGCGCGCGTACTCGATACGTCCCGCGGTGAAGGACAATGATCAGGTGTTGTGTTCGCCCGACAGGCGGTCGTCGTCGTGTAGTCGTCGCAGCTCTCGCGTTTTCTGCGTATTTTCATTATTCCACACGCACACGCTATTATTATGATTTTTGTCGGTTCCCTCGAGTTTTCTTTCATTGTTCATTATACTTTATTTTTTTTTCACGTTCATTTGTCATATGGGCTACATTACGAGCTTGTTGTGCGGTACGCGTGTGTTGTACACGTTATATACATCAAGTGGTAGATGTACGCCGAAAGGAGAGCGTATTTGAGATCGGCTCTCAAAGACCCGCGTCCATCGGACCTATACTTCGGTCCCCTGCTATATTACTGTTAATCCTTTCCAACGATCGCAGGATACCGCCTCTATACGCACACCTGCCGCTACACAATTTGTTAATACATATTATTATGTATACGTTACATGCTACACGCTGTCACCACGCACACACATACATACTATATATATATCTATATATATATCACACATCAATAGATCATCTATATTCCATATCTATGAATGCATATTGTATACAATTTGAAATATAAAAATTACTGTAGTACTGTATTAAGTATAACCGTGAAGTCTCTCACGAAAGAGCCTCAATTTTGCATTCCGGGTATACGTTATTCATATCATTAGATACATAGTTTATACACCAAATATTTTCCATCCCATATAGGTAACGGTATAGTCAGTGTTATAGGATAGGGATTTAATATTAGGACTTAGGAGTGGTTGATTTCATATAGGTAAACTATTTTTGAACATCATTAACGCCATGGTTCTACTTTCAATGGAGACGGTACTATGTATATTTATTCAATCACACGGTTAAAATCACTTAAAACGTATTATTTACTGCAGTAATAAGTAAATATACATGAACAATCTACACTGCATGGGTCTCACGAATATAAAAAGATAATTATATTGTTCAGGAAAACAATATTTGCAAATTTGTACAACTTTGTCCATGTATTACCTATTGGTTTGCGGCGTAAAATATTGCTCGGCAAAATATTTGGTATGACGGTCACGTATAAGATAGGTGTACCGATGGAGTTAAAACATCCGTTTTGTATATTATTACTATTATTATTATGGTTTTCTCACAATGATCGTGTGAACAGAGGCGTATGGAAACTAGAAAAAAACGTTTTGTCGTTTCGAATATATAATATGTCCATATATATATATATATATATATATAATGATATGTGTATGTGTACGACGGGCGGACACTATTTAAATATTATTATTCAACTCAATCGATATTTTACCGAGTCGTGCGCGTGCGCGTGAGCTCGTGCGTCCGCAGCGTTACATATCAACAGGTTTTATAATCGCGTCGATAACGATCTGAAACATCGCGCGCAGTTTACGTTGATCGATTATCGATACGATATTATAAACACTAGGTAACCATAATACCTATACACAATTATATATATATATATATAAAGTGTCATAATATACCATAATTTTATTTACTATTTTTTTTTCTTATGAAATAAAAAAATAACTTTTTTCCTACAATTTGTGCACATAAATCACAATGTCATAGTATAGTAATTTTTCCGGGACGTATTTCATTCATGCTCACATAGTATCGAACACACGCGTACTCACTAACATAGAATATATACCTGTTAGACTTTTTTTGTACATTTATATAATATTATATATATATATAGGTAGTACTAATAGTACTATAGTATTACGATGTACGTGCACGCCATGACGTAATGATGCACTCAATTTACCATATTATCAAAGCCGGACACTAACTAGTTAGAAAATAGAAAGTTAAAGTTAAGTTAGTTTTTATTCATATTAACTTTGTAACTTAACTAGTTGAATTTGATGTGTAAAATAGTCTAATCTAACTCGTTAGAAAAAAAAGTAACTAGTTATTATTATAATTTTATTATATTATGTATTATTATTTAATATTAATATTTCAAGTTGTCATACTGTTCTGTATTTTTTTTATTTTGTTTCATCTTTCATGCTCTAATAACCGACAAGTGATATTCCAATTAATTTTCAAGAAATTGAAATTATTACTTACTTAATTACAACATTTTGACCAAATTACTAGGTGTTTAATTCAATTTTTCAGTTTTAATCAATAATTGAAGTTAGATAACTTATTAGTTATTAGGTATTTACATTTAAACAAAAAAGTTTTTTAATCTATAAAAAAAAAAAATAACTTCTAACTTTAGTTACTATTTTCACCAAACTAACTTCTAACTAATTAATTTAGATATGTTGACAGTTTCAGAAACTAACTTGTATTCTAACTTAGTTTTTTTTATCAAAGTAACTTAGCTTCTTATAGTTGAAAAAAATTACTAACTTGCCCAGCTTTGCATAATATATGTATTTATATATAGGTATTTCCAACCTGAAATATTGTACGATCGGTCTAAAATAACATACACCTATGACCTGTATCTTGGTTTTATCAATTTTAAAAATTCCTAATCGCGACAAGTGTACCGACGGCAGCGGAGTTGTTGAACCTCGCGATATTTACGATTTATATATATATATATTATTATTATTATTATTATATGCGCTTTATGGACGCAAGTGTACAGTAATGTATAATATATTATGTAATATGTAAAGTATATATAGTTTTACAACCAGCCGATGATAGTACCTTCCTACTATATATTATATTATAGCGAACGTATGATATATATGATATATATATCATTGCCTATATATTCTTGTAAAATGTAATATAATATAATTTACTGTAAATTGTAATTATATAACATTCCCGTAGAGCAGCGTGTATGTTATAAACATATTATTATTATTATTATTCGTATCTGCATAGGACCTACTACACGGAACGTTGTAATTACAAACCGGTAAAGGTTTCAAAATTGATTTTTAATCTTTCTCGTTTTATTGCAGTGCAATATATATTATATATATACGTGCTTGCAATATAATAACTTGCACTGGACACTTCATTTTGGGATTGATACACTCTGTATTAATAACATAAACACTAGCAATTATTATAGAAACAAAAATACATTTTAATTCACATCATTGATGGACATATATACATCATATTATTATAATATTTATTACCTATACAACACAATGTGCAACAATAATAGCAAACAATTATAAAAGAGAAAATAATGGTTACTAAATAAATCGTATTTTTATATTAAAGATCTTAAATAAGTAATATACAATGAAAATTATTGTTGGTTTTCAAATCTAATCTACGATTTGGAATATTTTCAATCATAATTTTGATTAACTATCGTCTTCGATGTCGCACTCGTAATTCGAATCGATTACTTCCTGTTTAACTGTTGATTCGTGCTCGATTTGATGTTGGTGGTTGCGTTGGTGATGCTGCAATCGTTGCTGTGGAGACGACGCAGTCACACGATTGACGAGCGGTTGCAATGGTGGTACGTCCATAACCCCTGCCGGTGGACTAGACATAGAAAAGCCTTCAAGATCGGGGGTCGTTGAAATAAACTGAGCACCGTACATGGCACCCGGGGGATGATGTAGCACTTCATCGAACTTTATATGGGACACAAGCTGCAGGATGCCGACCTTGAAGTTAAGTTTTTGTTTTTCATTCATTGATTTGATAGTAGGCAACAACGACACCATGAAAGATAAATCACCGTCCAGATGACACAGCGCGTCTGCGGTTGTTTTACCCGCCATGTTATTAAGTAAGTCGGCTTGCTTCTGCATGTCCGGTTGCAAAGATTCCGGTCTTCCAGTCGATCCTGGAACAATCGAAGGCGTCATTGCCACCGCCTGTTGCGAATTCCGATACGAGCCCTCGCCAAGCGTGTTTTTACGAATTTTCTTTCTCTGTACTGGTTCGCCGCCACCGTGTTCTGCTGATCGACTAGAATTCGAATCTTGTACAAATGGCAACAGAAACTGTAGATGATCGAACAGATAGTACTTTTTCCTATGTTCAGGCAGGCACTGGGACTTTCTAGGTTTGTTGCCCTTAACGTCTTTGACGAACGAGTCTTTAATGTTTGTCCACTTTTTTTTGACGTCGGATACTGTAAGTGCGAAAAAACCAAACGATATTCCGAATTAGGACGGTACTATATTACAACTATATGTATACAAAAACATAGGTAATGATTATAATATGATATTATATATTACTTGTTTACCTCTATCACGTTTATCGAAACTACTGAGCGTGTGCCAATCCGAATAAAGGTTTTCAGCGATCTCTGCCCAGGTACTGGCCAACACTTCCTTGTTGAGGTGGTGCATGTCAGCTGCGTCCCATATGCACGACCGCTTGCGTACTTCGTTTATGAGTTTTTCCGTGAAATAGACCATAATTATGTCGTCCGACAGTCGGTTATATTATAGCTGGAGGATTTTTACGACCAATAATACCCTGTACCGGTTATTGTATCGTATATAGTATATAATATTCGGTGGCGTTTGTTTACGACTACCACGTTAAAGTAAATTATTAACGACGACTTCCACAACGATGATGATAATAATAATGACATGCGAGGACGGTTACAGTAAAGGTACGTGCGAATAGGTTCGTGTTCGACCGTTGACTGCGGTCTTTACGGAAGTCGGTAGTCGCCGCGCGGTACGAACGGAACGAAAACGGTGACGTGCGGGTCACCGGTATCCACCGGACGGGTGCCTCGTCGATCGATAAATATATAACAACAACAACAACAACAATACAATGATAACAATACCGATTACACACGGCCGCCGCCCATGTTCGGTATAGGGTCCGACGATAGGAAATGACGTGCCGATGCGGTGGTGGACGGTTCCGGGCCGGTCTGGTGGGGCGAGTGGAAAACGCGCGTAGCGGCGGCCGGTTTGACCGGGTCGCCACGGCGGATGCCCGCGTTAAAAACATCCGCCCGGTCGATTCGTCGTTCCTCTACCGCCGTCGTCACCGTCGGTGATGCGCGCTCAACACACTGCCGGCCAGTGGTGCCAAACATGCGCGCGGCACCCACGGCGCGGCCGGTGCGGTCCGGACGGTTACGCCGAACCGCGATGACGCGACTGTCAACGTCTGTTCCTTTACTCGTGATCGGCCACTGAGCCATTGACGTCAGCGCTCGTGACGAGCTCGTACCTTGATGCAGGGTCGAAATCGTTGGGCAAATCAATGCATTATAGGGTCTGCTTATTAACCGCTCCTCCCTTCTTTTATATAACCATCACCAACACCAAAACGTACGGAGAAAAAAAGTAAAAACACTATACGACCCGACCTCCGCAGTTTAATATGATATCAATATTTTAACGTTAATATATTAAATGTAATTTAATTGTATTTTACACGAGCGTTAAAGTATATTTATGAATAGATAATAATTAATTCCTGGAATATTCGACTGGTTGTTGAGGGTAATTTGGTGATCGTATGGACAACGAATATCGTTGCTTTTATAATATCATTAAGTTCACCAAATAATAGTCCATCTTTCCGTCTTACGATAATGTTATAAAATCATTGAGCGACTAAAATGAAATGTATTCATGGTTTGAAAAAGACAAACAAATAAACAAAATAAATATTTCCTAGTTTAAGAAATATCCGAACCCTTCAATGCTCCAGACAATTCATCGCTCAGTCGTCGTAATACCGTTATAGGTATGTCGTCGCCACTTATAATTTTCACAATTTTTTATTAGTTACTTACCACTCCGAGATATATACTCACACACGTATTAGAGAAATTCGATATTCGAACAGGATTAAAATTACATGTATAGTTACCGTCGTGGTTGGAAACACGCGGTGGTGCGGTCCATTACCTTCTAACGCGTATCTCCCACTTTATTTATACCTCTTAATCTCTATACCCGTGGACACATTACAGATTTATGTTTATTGTACATAATTCTTCTTGAGTTTGACTATATTTGTCCGCTAATTTGTCAACACAATAATATTGTATAGTGTATCCTCCAAGCGCCTCATCTTAACCTAATATAACAAACGTATTTCATCCCCAATAAAATGTTTTATTTAAAAATAAACTAACACAACTCTTCAATACTATATATTATTATAATCCATCAAAAAAAAAAAAAGTATTATTATAATTAACCTCAATATTGCAACGTCATGTGATGTGCCTTTGTAATTTATTCAAATAATACTATGTTCATTAAATGTATTAATAAATAATATAATACTATCACTCACTCACTCATTTGGTATATTAAATAAGATAATATCAATGTATAGTGTATACGCTGGCGTTTATTCTAATTTTCTCTAAAAATTGTCGGAAGTCTGAATGTGTGTTAATATTCTAATATAAAAGTATATAGTAATAATATAAAGCTGCAGCCTGCAAGTACGTGCGTATTGGAATTATATACATAGATACATTATACGCGGCACATTCTTCAATATTATTATACGACGATGGTGACAAGGACTACGATAATATTAAAATGTGTATGAAAAACACGATTTAGGAATATATTTGTAACGTTCGGCATGGCGAGATGATAAGGATATATGCGAGGCGCTCGGCGTAGGCAAAACCGCAGCGTGCCAGCGTTTAATGTCGCCCGGACGGCGGTGGCATGATATTGTAATATTTTTATTTATCTATCGTTTGCCCGTTACAATAATAATAATATTGTCCGGGCGAGTGGGAAAAATCGCCTCTGTAAGCAGCACATTATTACAATATCATTATACACGCCGCCTTAGCGTGCCCGATCACCGTCGTCGAGACTACCGCCGACACCGGCGCAAATGTGTCGTTGTCGACGGCTCCGGGTCGAATCGTGCAACCATTGTCACCTGAACTCGCAGCAACAGCGACGAACGACTTACGTTATATTATTATTGTTGTTATTGTTGTAACGCATATATGAGCGTGTGTGGGTATATATCCGAGGCTGAGGGGAAAAATAAAACGTAAAGAAATGGAAAAAAAGTAGAAATAACTTCGATAATATACATGTATAGCTATATAATTCGTAGAGAATAGAAACGATGGTCGGCGCACGACACCAGCAAAGAATATAATATGCAGGATGGAGAGAGGCCCACGGCGGGGAGGGGAATTCGCCTGCTATGTATATATACACTTATTCTATTCACTCATTTAAATAATATATACTATATAGGTATTAGATATATAAATGCAGTATATAAACGAGGACACGACGACGACACCTCTGACTCGCGGTGGAGATGGTTTTTTTTCGCCGTTCGTGAAATTCAAATAACGGCTAGCCCTTCTCGCCCGGCGCGACAACTGCAGCAGCTATTATCACGTTCTGACCCGCGACGCCGCATTTATAATGTGCTGTGCGCGCCGACTATATAATATAATAATACCTACTTTATACTTATATATATGTTTTTTTTTACCGTATATATTATTGTAAAACGAGTATATAATATATAGCTCGTAGTATAATAATATAATATTGTATTTTCTTATTGCGAAGAGACTATATTAAAATAATCGCTCGTGTGTACGACGTGAGGAATTTCGATTCGTTGTTCTCCTCTTTTACGCCTGTGTACTCTCTCATTCAACTTTTCGACCGGAACGTCAGATCGACTAATTTAAGCGCATATCATACACACACACACACACACACACANACATATATATATATATATGTATATAATAAGCTTATGGAATAATAAATACGTCCTGAACTGCAGTCCGTTGTGGTTTAGAAGGGTGGAGGTATACCGTGTACCAATATTATAATAATAATATTCCTTCTGTGGTATACGAAAGTTTAAAATTCTATGTTATACTCGGTCCAAGAGCAGCGATTAACGCGACGTATCGCATTCGTCTCACGCGGTATAATATAATATGCATATAAATAGGTGCCATTATAATAATATATTACAATTTACAGCCCTTTAATACAGTAATGTTTATATATATATTATATATATATATATAGGTATTGTATTAGTTTTTGTCCCCACGACTTGTAGGTACACGTTGCAGCCCATACTCGTTTAGAAATATTATATTATTCGTACAGTCGCGACACGAACCACTGGTGTATTATACCGTAATATCACGCGCTTTTTTAACATATTATAATATTAAGTTTGATCACGACTTAAGGTAACACAAAAAATCCTACTGGATGACATTGCATTTAAATGTTCAACACTTTCGACGAGTACATGCGTTGATTAACCGAATTTTATTAACTTTTTTGACCTGCATCGTCTAATCCTAAATTCTCTCTAAATTACTTAAATTTAAATGAAAAGACATATTTATCATATTTTAATTGTCTTATTTTTAAGAAATATATTTTCTCACATTTTAATGCAACAATTTCAAAGAACTACTGTTTTATGTTTTTATAATCAATTTCTAGCCATCGAATTATGAATACCTACAAATTTTAAATATTTGAATACTACACAATACAAGATTTATATTTTAAACGTATTTAAATATCTTCAAGTAAATAGCCATCTCACGGTGTAGGTACATCTCACGGATTGGTCGCTCTCGAAAGTGCGTGTTTATTTTGCTCGTTAACCGTAGTGATGTCTATGTACGAGCACTTGTGCTGTGTTTAAATACAGGTCTTATATATACAAAACCATCGGTCTAATGAATCTTAAAAATATCCTGTGCAAACACAAACCTCCTGGGTATTATACGTTATAATAATACATCATATTATATTGTATAATAATATATAATATATATACACACACTAGCGTTATTACGTTACATATATATTATTATATATGACGAGGTGGCAAGGTGGCTACGGCGCGGCGCTAATCTGTCAGTCGACATGACGTTTATTAGACGTGTTACATTTTTGTTTTATTGTTACGAGCCGTTTCGAATCGTCCTAATCGAGTGTGTTTGCCCCCCGAGTGCGGTCTATAATTCTCCGTGTATTGCAGTGTATGTGTGTGTATATAGTGTCGGCAACACATCTCGCACATATTACACATATTATATACACATTACTAGCTGCAATGACGGCAACGCGAACGGGTTTGGATAATTAGCAGAAATGAAGAGAAGAGAGTAAAATCATGCACACACTTCAAACAGTACAAACACTATGTAGTAAATTATACAATACGACCGATGAAACGAATTTGTTTTGTATTTCCTCGATTACGATTATATTACTAAAAAACCGACAACTATATCTTTTATTATACATACGTAGGTACACTACCTGTTTATACGGTTTATTAAATTTTATATTTTTTTTTCGTCTTCGTTGGTCACATACGATCCATCGCACTCTCAAATTATACTATATTGCTATTTATACTATATGCTCCAATATGTTCAGTCTATAAATGGCAAAGCTAACAACATTCAATATTATTGATTATACTAAATACATATTTTCCATGCGTACGATCGTAAGACGGATCTTACAACGCTTGCGGGTTTGGCGTCCTCTTAATATATATATTATATCTAAAGGTACGCGTGTCTGTGTTTATTTATGTAATATTATATATGACATTCGTCATCTCGCGTATATCTCTGATACTGTTCGTTTGAAACATGCACATTCATACGTCACACACATTGCTGCATATAACTGCAATGATCCATAATAATATATGAGTGCTCGAGGAATATTATTAATACGCGATTAGAGTTAATTACTACAATCGCGCGCTGATATATTATATTATTGTAATGTATTTCGTATTATAATATACCAAATATATACGCTGCGGTGTTAAGCAGATATTCGCCAACGTATACGGTACTATACTGCAGATGACGATGATAATAATATTATTACGTTAGATATATCGTGTTTGATGTATGATAGCGGGTACTGTATTATTATTTATCGGATGTATAGGTACAATAATCCCCCTGTCCTACGCCAGTTTAGGAGAGTAAAACTGCGTGCAGCTAGCGCGCACGTCATCGCGTCTTTAATATATACGCGTGTATATCATCATTATATTCCAATATATCGCATCGTACGATCTTCGGGTAGAAGCGAAGATTTGATAATATATACCTAATTTCGATCGTTCGCATAATGTCTAATATTAATTTATATAGTATTGCATGTAGGTACCTATAAATACGTAAAAACACTCAGATGCTATGTATACCAGGTGATCTATTTAACGTAAGACATTCATTATTTAAAAAAATAATTTTTCAATATATTTACATCATTGTCATTATTAAATTTTTACTTTTTTGAATGAGCATTTTTGATTCTTGATTCTAAAGTCAAATATATATATTTTTTTAATCGAATTTTGGAATAGTTGTTTATGCGACTTGGTGAGTACCTATACCTGTTTGAAGTTTAGATAAATTGTTTTCTAAAGTATTTTCAGTAGGTACGCTGTCTATTGCAATGCTCTAAAAGTCTCAATACACTATACATCATAAATTATAAAATAGGTATATACCTACATCACATTCATGTCTCGGTTTTTTATTTTTATCTCGAACGCGCATATTGTGAAAAAATAACCTTATAGCAGTGACCAAACATATATATTACAAGCTGTTGCTGACGACCACACGGGGTCGCCGATTGTTTTAATACACGTGTAGTGCAATAATAATAAGCGTTGTCGTCTTCGGATATATATATATAATATAGTTAATAAAAACCATTCCGAGATTGGCTATAAGCTGCCGTGGTAATAATAATATATGTCTTTGAAGCCGCGACCAATCGATTACAACCGCGCGACGGCAGCGAATTGTTGAATGCTCGGAGCTCTGCTCACTCGATTGCCGCGGTCGTCATGCGCCATCGGGACATTACAGAAATATGATAATAATTATTCTTATTTTTTTTTTTCAAACAAACTCGTACACTACACATACCTAATAATAAAATAATATGTACAATAACATTACGCATACCCATATGCATTATATTATTTATAAAAATATAATATAATCGATGTCGATAGGTACTCAACTATGATATAACATGCGCTCGGGCTTATAATTTTTTTTTTCGATTTTCTCGATTGCTAGTTGTCCGATTAATGTGGCTTTTTTTTTTATACATATGTGTACATAATAGTGCGGTCGAAAAATGACACCTGTGTATAATTTATATAAAATAACTCGGTAAAGAAAAACACATAAATAAAATTTAAAAAAAAAAACACATATAATATACATCATCACGCGGCGGCGGCGACCAATACGACGGAGTTGCGCGGCGACTACCTATCGGACCGGAAAGACGGCAATAATACAAGTGTAAAAAAAATACGAGCAATAATATATTTACAAATAACGCAATTGCCGTCGACGGACGTGTGTATTGGCACACGTCTCACTACAGTATGTATAATGATGATGATGATAATAATAATAATAATAACAGTCACAATTAATAATATCAAACACTTTACATTCGCATCTCGCGACGACAATAATGTATATAAGTGTATATTATATGCAGCTTCTCGTTCTCGCACACGCTGCAATACACGACGACAGTCGATAATAAATTTATATTATTATATTTTATGGAATGTTTTCACTGCACGGTATAGCGCTACATTATAATATTATCGATTTTTATTGGTACTTCCCTATTTAGTATATATTATCATTTATCGTACTTATTTGGATATAACCATGAAAACGTTCGTAGTTTTTGTCATAGACTTTTTAATAATACTTATCATTAATCATGTGCCGAATTGGCCGAACCTCTTTAAGTCTGATGATGATAATTATTATACTGCAGTAATATCGTCACTCGTGGTCGTTATAACCTATCGTTACATTTTCTTTCCATTATTTTTTTCACCCCTAATACATAATGTTAAATTTTTACTAATATATTATTGTGTAGCATACATACACATAAATAAATACTCCGTGTACAATATTGTCCGTATAATATACGCGTATTTATATTGTAATATGTCTTTGCGCTAACGAGATGACCAACAATCGTCGGAACGCGTTTCCAGTAAACACACACACACACACTTATATATAAACACACACCCGAGTATACGCATTATTACGTACCTAACTCTTTACACAAAGGTTGTACTTACGCACATATAGTATGCGTGCGTCACACGTGACGTCTAGTCAGTGGTTATAATATATAAGTATATAGGTATTATATACCTATTATATAGGTACCTACCTGTAGCGGCAACAGCAGCAACGCGGTGTGTATACATACCTATGCGCGTGGTCATTGTATTGTCGACGACAAAATTCGATACCTCGTTAGCATAACAAGCGTACGCCAACGAATTATTATATAGTTATTATTTCGGCTGCAGGTTGTGTACAGGAGAGACACGGTTCAATTGTCGCCGACTACAGTACATTATACAATATGTATAACGAAATATATTAAATTACGTCGTACCTATTTAAATACTACAAAGGTACGCACTACTCGTATCTATTAAAATATAGCCGTGTTTTAACTAAACGTTTGTTTCGTTATCCTTCGTCGCCGCTGCATATTTAGAGTATATTATTATATAATATAATATTTAGACGCTATGTATTGTTATTATAGGTAGGTACTCAGTTGCAGCTGCTGTGAACAGCAAAACAATTAATACGTAAATTTGTAATGCTTCACGCACACATAAGTATTATATAGGAGTGTTATAGGTGAAGGATTCAGAATCATTTCAAAAACCTCTAATTCATACATTGCTGCAGTATTGTAGGTACTATACATAGTGTGGAGTGTATACGATTATGATCGCAATATATCATCTATATTAATTATGTTACATTAACCAACTTCCAAATCGATCAACGAAGTATTTCCTCTTGTAATGTTATTGCGGTTGATTTTATCTTCAATTTCGATCCCCCTCCCCATTGTCAGTGTTACGGTTACTGCACGTTACAATGCCATCACTACCGTATGACATAATATACCAATAAAATTTAGGGTTTTGCTACAATGACCGCTGCACCAGATGATACGCGCAGCACGAACAGTTACGACTGCAGTCATGTTATATAGGTTTAAACCTTTTAACTGCTGCAGGACACAATATTGTGATTTATTCTTCGTTTGATCGTAGTGGGTACATTTGTTTTATGAAGTCTATTATTTGACTATTTTCGTCGAAACGGTCAATCATTTTTTGCGACTTGCTATCCAGAGCACAATATTACATATATTGATTATATACCGCTATGCATAATATTTATAGCTAAGTATACGAATCACGCTGGTCGACGGTTACCCTGCATCTTTAACATTTAAATAATCTTTCCGTACCAACGCGCTACACTTGTATAGGTATAGTTCTTTGATGTGTACGATCTATAGCGACATCGTTACCGAGTCTCGGTTCAAAAAATCGACCAACCGCCAAAACGACGTCAGATTATATATCCGTCGAGTCACGAGAAGATTCGGAGAGAACCGGTTGCACTTAGTATATTATATATACGCGACTGATCGATTCAAAATGAATAAATTGTTGAGCTCATATTTTATATATATATATATATGTGTGTAAAGGTATATACGTGTGTGATTGTATATTACGCGCATGTACCTACATAAAATATAATATTTCGAGAAGACAAGAAAACATACGATTATATATTTTATACGATAATAATATTATATATTATTATATGGAGAATGTTTCGCGTATTATATATCCGCGGCGGTGGTATTCTCGCAATAAATTTCAATTACCTGCAGTAGGTATCTGCTCGTGTAGGGGTAAGTACCGCCGCCGCACCACCACAGGCGGCACATAAACTTAATTGTACATTCTCGTTTTATGGTCGGCTTTCGATTTTATTTTTACTTCATCTTCCCGGCGCGAATCGCCGCACCGGCTTAGGTTATAATGTTATATTATATATTATATATAATATATACGACGGCTATACGGCCAAGCGATTAGTCGGATTCACCCGTATAGCAATTTTTTTTTTTTTTAATATTTTTTTCGTCGCAAGCCATCGTAATTTTCTTTTATCGCCAAACGATATCGTACTCAGCCGCGTGTCGTAGATAGGTCCCCGCGTTCATTTCTTTTACCACACACAATAATATTATAACGTCGCGCGTTATGTGTTGTTATATACAGATGATATACCTTATAGTATAAAGTATTGCTACTTGTTGCTGTATAGCACGGTGCATCAACCGCGAAACAAATTACACGATTCGCAGCGCACTAAACTCTGACATCGTTGCAATCGCACCGGATAGGTAATAGGATAACAAAAAAATAAAAATAAAAATAAATACATATTATTTATTTGCGTGAAGTCTGCGCTCCGCGTTTTATTCTTTCTATTTCAATTTCAGTTTATTATAATATTAATTTTATGCATTTATATATTAAAATGGCTGACTATCTATATAGATTTAAACCGTTTTATTAGATAAAAAATACACGGTCGGAGTTATTTCCACACAATATATCGCGCGGTATTTCGATGGATCGTATGATATTATAGTGACTTTTAAAATGACGCGAAAGGCATTATATTATTATTTCGCTGTCGGCGTTTTATTTTTATTTCGTTGCCCATCATCTACCGTAATTTTTTTCTCTCTACGACATGTACACCGCGAACGTAATAACAATATAATAACGTATAATATACATATGAACAGCGCATAATATATATAAGCTCGTGTGTGCAATGAAGTATTTGTGTACATGTATATAGGTGGGTACTTGACGCGCACACACCGCGAGCGCTCGTTCGCTCGCACAGGCCCACCACTGTATAGCATGATTAACTGGCAGAAGGCTACCGGATAGCCTGATGGATTGCCTTATAACCCACGCCTCTGAATCGTCCGCCGCTGCAGCCTTCTTCTGTAATATTGTTCCGGGCCCCGGTGCGCTGCTGGTCAGCCGCTGCTGCTGTGACCGGCGCTTGAGAGAAAAATGTGACTTAGGGAGCCGACGTACACACAGTATACTGCTGCAACATCACTGCCTCTCCATAATTCCGTTGTTAATGAGCACCGATCCATTGTGTGTTGTGTGTTTGCCTCCTCGTTCATTTATACGCGTATGTACCTATACATGTATACAGGAAGGTTTACACACACACACATATATTACTATATACTGTATTATACTGCAGTGTATACATCGCAATAATATAGGTATTATTATTCCGCTTACAATTCCGTGATTTTTCCGTCGCCACTGATTAAAGGTCGTTGGAGTACTTAATTACGAAAACGAACATGTGGGTTTATGCCATTATTAAATTATATACACGTGTGTATGTGTAAATGCGTGGATATGTCCAAATCATTTTCACACGATTATTCATCGCGTCCGATGCAAATATAAGTAATAAGTAATAACTTCCACATTAATATAACATAATGTATATAGTCGATAATATAATATATTATTATTATTATTCAGCTTGTCGTACATACGTAGATATACCTAACATTACACGTTGGCAGCCGCGAAGTCGTATTATTCATATACATATTATATATATATAATATATTATATACGATTACGGTATATCAGACTGCCTCGCGTTCTAACTCATCGACTGTGAACTTTAATACATAGTAGTCTCAATATATTACAATCGTTCGTGCTCCAATAGTATAGATCAAACACCAATGTCAGATCTAATAAAGCGGTGTTTAAAAGACATCCGTGTGATGATTAGATTATAAAGAATAATTGTAAATTACATTAAAATATATTATACTTGTTTGCTAATTTAATTGAGAATAATAATTTATCATGAAAAAAAAAATTGTCGTTGTCCAATTCGTTTTTTTTCCTGGTGACTTACAGCTCAACTAAAAATAGTTTTGAAAAAATTTATAAAGTCTCAAATGGAACTTTGAACTTTTAATTTAAAAAAACAAAAATAGATAATGTTGACTACCTGATTTGTCAACGATTTACATTACACCGTAGACACTGAGATACACTGAGTAGTGCCTACCACACATATAGACGCGTATACACTATACAACACACGCGATAATAATAGTAATAATAACAGATACTTCATACCTATTATTATCATATTGTAATATGTAATGTGAGTAGCGAATTCGCGCGTGCGCGCCCCGGGAAACGGACTTACGCGCTGACACCCGTTCCGGAAATTTGGTTCTTATAATATAGCCTTCGGGTTCTCCGTGGAATGGTCTGTCAAATGATAAAACGCGGCTTTCGAAGCAACAGTGCTACAGCAGCGGTCCGTCGAATGTATACCGTATGAACGATTTACGCACCTTCCTATCACGCGCGCACATATAAACACACGCAATACCCGCGCATGTACAAGTATATAATATAATGATACTATATATGCGCATAGGCTCGGTTATAACTCGGTCTAACAAAGATTCTAAACGGAATATAATAAAATATAGAAAAACGACCGGCGAGCCGCACACACATCATATGGTCACCGTTATAACTATATACGATATGAGAGTCCAATTAGGAGGTCCGAAAATACCCGTGTGTCTTATATTAATTATTTACGTTGATGATATTTATTCGTCGACGGTCGGGCCCCGGGACAATATTGTCGTGCCGCGGCGGCAGTGGTCCGGATCACGAGCATTATCATAAAAATCTTATATAATAATAAGGCGCGTGGACGGGGTCTGTACGTATTGGGTATATTGCGATAAACATGCATGATATTAAATATTTTAATACTATATAATGTCTATATGTAGGTATATAAATGCGCACGAGCCAAAATATCGACGAGTAACCCGTTTCCATTCACAACGCGGCAGATGTTGCAATATACATAATAAAATATAATATGTTTATGTATATTGCTGCATATACCTATACGGCGCGGCGACATTACAGTGGCGACGCGGTTATTGTATCGCGATGATATTTCCTCGCCAGATTTCAATAGATAATACGCGACCGTCGCGGACTGACCATTTTTATATACATTACCATTATTAGCCCCCCCCCTCCCCGCGGTATTGTTATATTGGCCATAAAATGAAAATAGAAAAAAATCTTCGGAGTCCTGCACCGTCGTCGTCGCACATTATATACATAATTATATATGTATTGTTCCTCTCTCCCGCGCAATTGAATTAGTCATAAAGTCTGCGGTCTCTATGGCGGCAAATCGAATACGTGAATAATATGCGGCGGTGCACGCGCATGCACTTGCACATCCATGCGCACGGAGCGACTATATACCTACGTATTTATACCTGCAGCAATATGTGCGTGCAATAATTAAAACAATAGCTTGTACAATTAACGTTGTACCCATCGGTTACACGCATACGCGCACTCACACACACACGTACACGGATGCATTCGTATATTATGCAGTGCGGCCCCGCGGTGGAGGAGACCGCCAGCGTCAGAAGAGGAGACGGCGGCGGAGCTGCAGCAGTGGCGGCGGTCTCTCTTGTCTTTGTCACCGGGTCAACCGTTTTTGCATTTTATTCCCATCCACCGGCACAGCGCGCACATATTATTATTATTATTTTATGCGTATATATGTAGAGGTTCTGCAGCAGCAGCGCGTATATTAAACCCTATCTCCTTCGGTCGCCGCCGTGCGCACATATAGCCACCGGCATCGGCAGCGCCCAACACCGCCGTCACCGCCACTGCAGCATCCGCCGATATATATTGCCCGAGCCGCCATCTTTTCAATGTCTCTTTGTCCCACTCAAACGGGCGCGCGCGCGCACATTACATGCACATTATTTCTAATTCTTCCGCTACACGCGCGGCGGCATTGTAGATTCCATTCATGTCACTTTGGTTATTCAATACGTATAGGTATATATTTATATATATATAGATATATAATGCATCACATGTGCAGCGCGCGACCAGGCACTGCACCGGCAGCAGCGCAGTAAATATACTGCAGTCGGTAATATGCAAGAGACAATTGCGCGAGGCGGCTGCTGCTGTTGCTGCTATATACGAAGAGAGAGATTATAATATGAGCTCAGCACAGGATACCTATACCTAGATTATATATAGATGTACTTATACGTATAGGTACTGCTCGTTTATGTGTATAATATGTTTAGATCTGTTGTGGATTTTACACGTTTGCATATTATAATAACACGCGCGTATATACGATGTTTATTTATGTACAGGATATGTATAGCGGGAGACGGTTTATCAAAATATGTGTGCAGGTGTCCTGCAGTTTGAAAAAGTCTACGAAATAATATTATCATCAAATACATCATACGTCTATTCGTGGCGATAAAAAATGCATGTCAAAAATCATCATGAAATATATTTTTTTCATTATTTTTGCGACTGTGAAATATAATACATTAATTCTTCCCGTGACCAAGACTACCTATTTGTGCCTAAGTATCCTAGATATAATTCGTGTACTTATATAGTGTGCAATTAATCACTCGTTTTGGATAATTATGTATTTTTTTGTCAGATCAGCATTTAAAAAAAATATATAAATATTTAAGCGACGCGACGGTGGCAAGACTATCGGATAGCTCTAGAACCACGAGAATGTTCGCGGGGACCACGCGCGTATAAACATATAGGCGACGTTTTGTATATTATACCTGCCTAACTATACATAATATGTTTTAAAGCAGTGTGTAAACGTTATCTCGCGATGTGCCGATAGATCTTCTGCAGCGCGCGTGTATAGAAAGTTTTTGTAATAGGAGTCTGATCGAATTAACCGCCGCCGTCGCGCGAGATAAATAACATAGATAACGCGCTAGGTCTTTCTGTGCAAATACTCACACACACACGTATACATATACACACAAATATATATATATGCCGGCCAATATTTTTAATTAACAACCGATCGGCAGCGGTGGTTTTTTTTCCCTATACATACATAAATAGTCGTACATATATTATTATATGGTGTGTGTGTGTATGTGCGCGCACAGTTCCTCGGTGCAGTGCTGCAACTCTCTAGTTTTGTAATTAACGAGAATTCTGCTGCACCCATATGTGCGGCGGTGGCGCGTACCTATGCGTATGCGCATTTAATATACCTGTACACGACGACGAAAACGGCGACGCCGAGACACGGCCCACAAACTGCATTTACATATTATGGGTACGCGGCGTAAACGGCAGATGCGGTCCTGTTAAGGACGATCGGAAAAAAAAACCGTACGATGTATAATAATATTACAGTATTATCACGCCATATGTGTGAAAAGTTGTGAATTAAAATCCTATGTCCCTATGTCGTAGTTTCTATACCATAGGTACCTATATAATATTATGTACACCGGGATAGTGAGTGGTGACACTCGTCGTCGTAGTCTTCCTCTTAAATTATTAAATTATAATATCATGTAGCCTATTACCTATTAATGGCCAACAGACGACGATCAGACGTGTGTTATTCGTGGTCTGCAGTTGTTGTAATCAGTAGGTATGTAATCATTAATCATATATATGTGCTGCAACACCCAGAAAAACTCGGCCGCTGATGTGTATAATAATAATATATTATATATGTAGTGTGTACATATACCTACGTATCTTGTTCGAGCTAATGTGCCGTCGTCGTCGTGAAAAGTGTCAAACAAATTGATTAATCTCGCACTCCATAAAACATACGATAGCACTTTAAATACAAATGTGTATGCGCGCGAGAAGCGAAAAGTAAAAGAAAAATTGTAGAAAAAAAAAACGGTGAGGAAATCGTCGTAGCCTTACCTCTTCTATATATTATATTATGTAGGTACGTGACGACGACGATTCTCGCGTGGTGGCAAATGGATGTTAATAAATTTGAACGGGGGAAAAAAAATCGATTCGAGATGTTGCCGAGTGAGATATTGTAGTTTTTCGATCATTAATCTAATGTCACAGAGGTATTTATTTATTTTTTATTTATTTCGTTTATAATACACGTGTATCTATATAATAATAATATAATTTACGCCGAGCGTGTGCAGCACGGTCAGGAAAAATGGCCGGGTGGTGGGAGGGAAATAATTCCCGTCCGTTGTTCGGGGGTCCCGATGAATATATATGCATAAAATATAGGTAGACGATGTCATTATTATTATAATATACGAAACGATGACTTGCGTCGCCGCCGCTGTTCGCAATAATAGGAACTTTGATTTCGGAGTAGACATCTCGCGCGTTGCGTCACAAATATAAAAACGAATTATAAGTCATTGTCACGCGGCGCCCTGTTCCTATAAATATATGTTTAATATTATGCTCACCGAAATAACTCCTCTCTGCTCCGACGGGGCATATATATAATATATATATATATAGATACTGCGATTATTTTTATTCGGACCCTGTCCGCCACCGTTGCTATATAGATAGAAACTTCGGAAGGAAACAATTCACGTGAATTTATGACGCGTATAATAAAAAAAATAAATCTAAAAAGGCGAAAACTTATACATCCCGTACAAAACGTAAAATGTATATTATTATTATGTTATTTAGGTATAACGCGTATCTATATCATATATACATATTTAGGTAATATATAAATATCTCAGTGCACAGACCTTCGAATGCGGAGACCGATGTATCATTTATTTTTTTTTTTTTTTGGAAATTGTCCAGTGCGCGCTAATGATTTATTGGTACCGGATTGGTGTACCGTTTTGCGTGCAAAATATATATATTATAATATTAATATAATGATAATAATATCTCGTTGTCATTTTTCGGCGCGCGAAACGATAAATTAATATATTATACATATTATACACAGGAATTATGTTAAAATAAAAAAAAAACCGTAATATATATAATAGGTACACTGACACGCGCCTTTATTATCCGTTAGCTTATTCAGAATTAATAATCGCGCGATTTGTTTCGTTTATCGTAGTGCAGAATACCATATATGTACAGTTTGCGTTGTATATTACGTATAGTTAATCGTAATTCATTTTTAACCCCGCTAAGTCGTTTCTTGATTTACACTCCATTTACTTGTAAGTCATATCTTAAAGTATTATATATGCAGTGTATACAACTGTTTCCTATACTTCGTTCCTACAATATATAGGTTTACACCCTTTTTTGTCCATCTTCCGGTTCATACATTCGGTCATTCATTCTCAACTCCAACCGATTTCGGGTTTGAATGTAATGTGCTGCTTTAATAGGTGCATTTTATATATGATATATTATAATATAATATTTCATTTCGCGTATGTCTGATCATTAATCTAATTGACACGGCTTGCCGGACCGCTCATTGGACTAGTATGATGTATATAATATAGATACAGGCCTCGTGTGCAGTAGAGTGTGAGAAAGACAGACAACAGTTTGTTATTTGTTCAGCAGCCCTCACATATTGGGCAACCTGTGGCTAAACACGGGGGGAGGCCGTTTTAGGGATGTGCAATACATTATATACGATGTCATATTATTGTCGTAGTCCGTGTGAACAACAATGTAAAATAGTAAAATATTATACGGCATTCGCCATATATATAACCTATATATTATATAGGCGGTATATCTGCGTATACAGTGATACTCACATTATATACCATTAAGAACACGTAATATATATCTAATACGAGTTATCGAAATGATTTATTGCGGCGGGAAACATTTTTATGTTTTATTTTTTCCCCGTTTAGAACGTACTTCCGATAAATGATTTATTATTGCCCCGTGTGCGTGTATACACGCATGTAGCTATACATATAATATGGTTTCCGTCCCTGTACTCGTGTAGGTCTATACAATACAATAATATCTGCTGTAGTATACCTACCTATATATAGTTGTCGGTATATGCTATAATAATTATGTTTTCGTCGATCCTGTATCGCGATTTTATCGATTTTGTGTACAGTGTACACAGTGATATTTTTTCTGATTTATTATTATTATTTATCAAAAACTTCTGTAATGCTCACAATAGATAATAATATGAAATATATGTAATACATACATGTAAGAAGAGTGGCGAGAGGAGACGATATATATACCTACATACACCCAAACCTACGTTGACTGATGGCTACTCTTCACGTAGGTACACACACACACACACACACTCTTACATACCTACATACAGACACACGTACATACTTACGTACATACATACATAGTACATACACACGTACGTACATAAATACGATCTACCGACAGGTTTGATCCCCGCTCCGACCGACTACCACCGCCTTATAGTTATTTCCACAGCAAACTCTCCGCCCTGTCGCCGCATTCTTCCGGATAATTACTGCGCACACGGGTTTCGTGCCACGTTCTTTATACATATATACACCTATGTATGTATAGTTTATATCAAAGAGAAATAAAATATTAAATAAAAAAAAAAAAAAATGGAAAAGGAAAGGAAAAAATAATAGGTACTCCAATAATTATTGTAATTCGACGAGAAAATTAGATTTTCGAACTACCTATGTATAGTGTATATTATATTATGTCTGCCTCTCCGCCGTCACTGCAGCCGCCCAACTGTCGAATTCATCAATCGACCACGACAATTATAATGCAGCGGTGGTGGTGGGTTGTAGTCCGGTTCTTTTTATAGTCATCGCACATAATATACGCGAGCGTACATACAATCATATGTTTTTATATTTTTTATTATTAGGTATATATTTGTATGGTATATAAAATAATTTGCCAAACGCGAGAGAAAACTCTAGAAAACCGGTCTCTCACTCTCGCGAGTATAGTAACCGGCCATCGGTTTTAAGTTATAACAAATATTATTCTTGCAAACGACAAGTGACGACAACTCCGCCGATATATACTCTGAATATCTATTTTCATAATAATAAATTATGAAATATTTATGATTTTTCACACTAAACTGTCTTTTACTTATATATTTATCGATACCTATACCGGCTATACCATTATCTACTTATACCTATATGTACTAATAATTGTGATCGATGCATATCGCTAATATTTTCTTAAATGAAGGGACTTTTACTATAGATACGAATTTATTATGAGACATTCTAGTGTTGGATAGCACATAATTTTTTTTTTTGTAAAACTATACCGTGAGAGCGTTTCACGCATATCACTGCAGCGTGTATACTAAATTTCACGGACAGAAGTCCTAAAAGAATTGAAAGTACGAAAAAACAAATGTAAAAACGATTAGTTATAATATATTATAGGTAATAACAATAATGTACTGTTGTATATTTATACTAGTCAGAACAATGGTAATATAATAAGTAATAACTATAATATAACTAATAATGCGTTTTACACTCACTCGTTATAATATATCGTACACGAACAGAGACTAAACAATATTCCTGCAGTCTTTGGTAGCCAAAACATTATTAAAAGATAATGAACTATATTTTATGGAAAATGTTACGAACACATTATAATATACGCGAATTTTAAATTTATTTCTCGAAATTCCTCGTGCCTATAATATACAACACAAACACAAGCAATAATAATAACAATAACGCTATCGAAATTCGAGTGGCCCGAAAACATTTATTGTTATACATATTGTACAACAACATATATATAATATTATATCAAAGGGTCGTCGTCGTCGGGTTTGGTATATAGGTAATGTATAAAATCATATACAACCACTTTATTGTTGGCGGCGTGGTGAGTGGATTATGAAATTTCGCACGGTTAATTTGTTTCCAATGGGGGAGGAGGCCGAGTTTTTACGCCGTTTTAATACGAGTCTGGAAAACCTCAAACAGCCATACCCTGTATTATAATATATATTACAAACACACGCACGCGAAGAAAAGAATAATATAATATAATACGCATCGCATTGCCCTTGATGCTACAGCTTCGGGTGTACAATAATAATGATAATAATATGTACGTCGCCGCCGACAATTGAATCCATCGCGTGGTGGTGCTGGTGCTGGTGCTGCAGGTATGTCTCTTTTCGCGCGAAGGTCCTCCACACACCCGCGAGCCCGTACACAATGGTCCCCGACGTTCCCTATTGTCCCACGAGCGCATTACATATATAATACATATACAGTCGACGTATAATATTATACACACACACACACACACACATAATATATTATATACTTCGGTACAAAAGGAGATAGGATATAACTGCAGTGCAATGGGTGTACTGGACCGTTTACTTACATTTATCGACTATTCGGCTGAGTCTATAATGTACACGATCAGTGGAACACAATAGATGATGAAAATAACACAAAAATATTACGTTTCCACGATTTTTGCGTCGAAATAAATATTAGGTAGGTATACGCAATACGCTGCAGATATTGTAAAACATGAGATATATAATATGAGATATTTATTCAAGGGGAAAAAAATTATTTACTTTATCGGGCACCTATTAGGTCACGGATAAGGGTAAGGTCTTAAGGTACGGTTCTATATAGAGTCCTAAAAATGTTTTACATTATCTAACTCAAGTAGGTATAATACCTGTCCTGGTTTATCTATAATTATTAATTAGTAATTACTATTACTATAGCTATCTGCTATATACAATAGTGCAGCAGGCAATATTCTTTGATCTATTTTTTCTTCAGTATAATATATCTATATATATATATATATAGTTAAGACTATATAATGGGCATGATGAAATCACTGGAAATAGGTTTATTAAAAATTGGTATACATCATGTATCTATAAGTATTATATATGAATATAAGATTCATGATGCAGCGGGTGGGATATATGTATATAAATCGCGCGTATATATTAAAACGTGTACGAAAACTAGTCTGCACGCAGGCCGCCATACCGTCGCACATTATATTATTTATGTTTATTATATTAAATACAACGTGCGCGCGTAGCGGGACATAGCATTTTCGTCTGCAGGAAATTATTATTACTATTCATATTTTTCGAAATTAAAAAATGTCTAGATGTCTTATCATTTAATTAAAACTGGGCCGCCACCGCGGTTTCGGGAAGACCGCTGTTCTGGTTTCCTGTTTGCGCATATAGGTATGTATATATTATTATGCATATGAAATACAGCAAGTGTATACTGCAGTGCACTAGCCACGAGTCATAAATCGTAATAGTTATTGTTGTTTTTTCTACGTGTGAACTCTAAGGATTTCGTCGCCACACATTAAATTATATAATTTTAATTTTAATTTTATTTATGTGTGTATGTGTGTGTTATTATACAAATGGGTCTGTCTATAAATATAATTAGGAAATTTTGACCGGTCGCTGTCAGTGCTTCAAAATTATTCGCGTCGGAGTCAATTTGTTTCTTTAATGTATTATATCTACATTATTTTTTTTTATAAAATGACAATAAATTTTCAATTAAATCTTCCTAAGCTTATTATAAAATATTTATATGTGATTATACACGTATAATAATAAGAATCTTTATCCTTTACTCGTGAATTAATAAATATATTTTGCGATTATCTATAGGTAGGTATATATATATATATATATATATACATAATACAAGTAATAATACAACATGTATATTGGAACCTATATTATACCCATATACATAATTGTTCATACCAATTGTGTGAAAAATCAATTGGCGTTTGCATATATATTAAATATAAATAGAAATATAGGTAGGTATACGTTTATAATTATATGTGACGATTTAATATCGAATATTATATCTACCTAGTCAATAGTAGGTATACTCTAAATACATAATATGCAATGAGCGTATATTTAAAATCCACTCACATACAGATTATGTATATACATCGAAAAACAAATTTAAATTGTGCAATAAACGTGTTATTAAATTGCACACGATACCTATATAGGTAGGTTTATAATAGGTATATATATAATATTAAAATATAATAAGTATTATGTGTGTGCAATTTTTTTTTTTTGCTATAGGTATCTATAGGTATAACATATTCTCTTTGTCCAAGACGAGTGTTTATTAAAAATATTGAAATTAATATAATAATAACGATTGGTTCTCCCTCCCCTTCAGAGCTTTTCGATATACCTGACCGCGCCATCGTTTATGTATATCACACAAATATAATATATGTATATATAAAATGGCAGACTCTATTTATAATATATTATATTCTCTGACATAATTACCGATACACAATTAACAATATTATTCGCCTTGATTGGTATCTGCTATATAGATACAGGAACGGGTTAGGTTTAGGTATATTACACACACATACACACACACACACACTCGCGCGAGCCGTGGAGGCCGGTTCGTCTATATATATATGCAATTACGGAGGTGATTGAAAAACAAAATGTCTTCCCACGTTAAAAAAATGCCTTTTCCACTATACATATGTACCTATAATTCATATAAATAGAATAATATATACACACAATAAAGATTAATATATGTGAAATGTAGTTTCTTTCCAAATACCTATGTATAATATTATTATCATATCATATAGATAGGTATAGTAGGTACATATGTATACATGAACGTGAAATGTACAACTCGGTGCATGTGGTGATGGAACCATAACGAAGCGCGCGTTCTATTTTACAACATTTTTTAATGTCTTATTAAAAGCAAAAAAATAAAAAAATAATAATAATATATAATTGTTTTTGTTCTTTCAATATACATACATACATACATACATATACATAGAGATAGAAGAGATTTTATCTATTTAATCAAACAGCGAATTAATTTGTTCGAGGGAGCTAAAATATTTTCCAACTAGTATAATTATATATTGTGAAATATATAATTTACGAAATTAAAAAAAAAAGTTAATATAGGTAGGTACTTGGTAGGTATAGATACAAACGTACCTATCAAAACGTATATTATGTTTATTAAAATAAAAATGTGTTATATTTTTATGTGTAACTAATTTTCTCATAAATGTATTTACTTATAATATGCATATCCTGTTATTAAAATGAAATATTTTTAACTATATATATGACGTAATAATCATATTATTTAGTAATTAATAACTGCAGATTTCATTGTACCTTTATTATATAGATAGATCAAAATACTATACATATAATAAAAAATAAATATATACCTAGCTACATTCTACAATGCTTTACAATCTATATTATAATCGTTTTAAGATTCATCTATAGATCATATATTATATTTTATGAAATATAATATATTTATATACCTATATTATTCAATTGCCTCATATTTTTATTTTATATAATAAAACGAGTTGTTCGTTGATATTATATGATAAATTATTGAAATTATTATATTTTTATAGTGAGTGATATTATAATATTTATGAGAAGTTGAATTCATATAACATATTATATACCTACCTTCATTTATAATTTTAAATTGTAAATTATGTTTACAATTTTTATTTCAAGTATTTTTAATGTAATAATGCACTTCGATTTAAAATAAAATAAAAAAAAAAAAACTTCATATTTTAATAGGTATAAATACAATATAATGTACAGTTACATGTATATAAGAAACAATATATTATAATATTATATTATATTTTCAGTTATCTATTATAAGTTATAACTTATCCATTCTATATAACAATAACACATATGAAATAAAAAATAATGAATTAAAAGTTCAAATAACCAATATAGGTATGTTAACAGTTTAAACACGTAGATAACTGAATTGAACTGTAATACCTATATAGGTATACCTATAATATTGTAAGTTAATTGATCATTTGAAATAGATACACGAGTTATATATTATATATATATATATATATGTGTGTACATACACGAGATCAAATCGATGATATATTATTCGTATATTATAATATAATATAGATAAATATGCAAAGTAATTTGGCCAGTGGCCACGCATTTGTGTTTTATATATCTACTCTACTAAACTTATCGAAATATTGTCGAATAAATTTATATATTGTACCTACATAGTATATATATTTATATACATAAACCCAAAAATATATGTAATTACATATTATATTATTCGTAAATCGAAATCGTTATGTGCAAAAAAATTGTGTCCATCGTGCGTATTTTATCGCGACACCGCGATAGTTACGATATAGGTTATACCTACCTAAAAATCGGCTACCTATCTCTATTTTATAATATGATTATTATTTTGTTAGTATAGGTATCTACTACTTATTTATAAGTGGTGTTATCTGGAAACGCAGATCTATAGGGAAATAATCGTCAGTGGTCACAAATTATAATAAGGGTAGTGATTGTGGCTAACGCATTATTTCTATACTCACATTCTGCGGCTTACGCGGCACAACGTGTAGGTACCTATATAGTTGTTAAACATGCGATTTACATATATTATTATTACTATTATCATCATCAAATGTATGTACAATTTACACACAAACAAATACACACACATTACACATAGACATATTATATTCGCGACAACAGGCGGCAGCGCCCTAGCCGTAATGCCACCGCTCATTATCTGCGAGTCGGCCAATAGACGTGCCGGAATCGCGACGGCCGCCCAATGGACGAACTTCGGGTCCCCACCACGGCGGCAGCACTAATTACGCGCCGACCGGACGCGCAATTTTTCATTAGGACCCGACGCCGCCGTCATTCACGTTCGTTATACACCTTATACATAATATTAGATATATATGTAGGTATATATAATGCGTGCGCGCGTCTATCCGCCTGGTGGGGTTACTGCGATTATTTATTCATATACGCACTAATACGCCATTTTTGTTTATTGTGTTATTATTTTATCGTACATAATATTAAAATAGATATGTTTATGCAAATAAAAAAAGTATATAATATATAGGTAGCTGTCCGTATAGGTCGCTAACTACAGTGGGTATATAGTATTGCAATATAT
>VUJU01000809.1:0-23856 GCA_009835225.1 Aphis craccivora
AATAATTAATAATAATAATATATTATATTATATTATATAATATAATATAATATAATAATATAATAAAATAATAATATAATATTATATATTATAATTTATAATATAAAAATATTATGTTATATTATATTTATAATATTTATAATACATTTATATTTATTTATTTATTATATATTATTATTATTATATTATTATATTATAATATAATATAATATAATATTATTATTATATTATATTATATTTTAATATATTATAATATATAATTATTATATTTTTATTATTATTATTTTATTATATTATATATTATACATATATATATATAAAATATATTATATTATTATATTATTAATAATTGAAAATTCAGTTGTCTATAAATAGCTCAAAAGAAGTCAAAATATTTTGGAAATTAAATCACGTAAAGAAAACGCCAATCTAAATAACTGATAAAATTTTCAAGTATCTACGACTTATACTTTTTGAAAAATAACAAATATTTAAAATCGTTTGGGATAAATAGTTGTCGTTACGCTATTTCGTAAAAATTTAAAATTCAAACGCACATAAAATTTTTTCTATATTGATGTTATTAGTTTTCTCTATAGCTACTTAAAGGAAAACTTATGAAAAACTTAGTGTTATAATTTTAATCCTTAGTTATGAACACAAACAATTTTATGATTTTTTACTTAAAAATTAGTTGCAAATTTGACAGATTTCGTAAAAATTTGAACTATAAACAGTATAAACGCTTATAAAAAAATTGTGACTAACGATTTTAAATTTTTTTTTACAATAATTACAATAAGAAAAACTCATAAGGAACCTTGTATTAAATTTTTTAATTTTTTGTTCATAATTTGAATCAACATATTTGAAAATTTAACTGTAAATAGATAACACAAACATAAACATTTTGTGAAAATTTCAAGTATTTAGAGTGATTAGTTTTTGAATTAAAATCAATTTGGTCGAAATCTGGTTTTGCGCAAAAATTCCCGTTTTTTCATCATGTTTTTTTTTATCGATTTTTTTTTTAAACTGTTGGAAAATGTTTACATTTGACCTTTATAATGCACCAAGGATATTCACTATTACATCAGAAACCACCCCCAAAGTTTGAAATTGGAACATTATTTTGACTAGTTATGTTGTACACAGACATAAAAAAAAAACACACATAATTTTAAAACCAATACATTCATCACTTCGTTCAGAATCTTAAATGAGTATATATTTTATAATATCAAAATAAATAACTCAAGTTTAAAAAAAAAATATATATATATATATATATAGGTAATATATATTACAAAAATTGACTATTAAAATAAAATTAGTATCATAATTTTACAAACACACACTTAAATATAAGATAAATACATGGATTATTAAGTGATACATATTAAGGTCAACAATTTTTAAAATGCATAGGGTTTTATTTTTTGTTTGAAAATTGATTGAACTGTTTTTATAAATTATTTTCGTTTTATATTATCACCCCGATTACACCCTGCCTAGAATGAAAACACGTAGATTCTGCACATAACCTGCCCATTGTAACTACGGCTGGAGTAGTCACTACAGGTAATATTTTGATTTTATACTACTTAAGTATAGTGTAGCGATTCAGTAATCGTCAACATGACGTGTAGTGTATGAATACTCTCTCGTCATCTTATCACCCTTCGCGGTGGAATCTATGAATGGAGTCTCATGATTATTACACCTTGTTTTAACTTTTTTTTTTTTTTATAGATAATGGATATATTTGATTTCAAAGAGAAATATGAATAAGCTCAATTACAAGTTGAAGTGAAGCATTAAATTCAACATTAATTAGTGAAATCGACAGAAACATATGTGACAGAGTGATTACAAAATAGAAATAATCAGATGACGGCCAGTAGACAGTAGAGATACAATTTTTGAACATTAAATCGTAATTTATGTTAAATGCGATTCAGTAAAAGGTTTGAATTTATTCTTGATGTACAATGATTTATTGAGTTTTCAAAAATTGCAAACTTTATGAAAAATGAGACACCCGTTTTAAGTAAATTTAATATTAACTATAAATAATTAAAATATTATAACGTATTTAAAACTTAGATGTATAAAACCTGTAATCATTATATTTATTAATTTTTTAATCATACATAGTTATAATTACTTGAAAAGTTGTATTTAACAATCATGAGATTATAATATGTTTATTAAATCGTTAAGTATACAGTTAACGTCAAGTTTATACAAAATATTCATGGATATTTTAATTAATTTGATAGAATCTAATATTTTCTTCAAATAAACCAAATTCTCAACAAAAAAATAAAATAAATGTTTACATTTTCTAGGTTTTAAATTCATATCCATCTGAGATTTTTTTTATTTTGGTAATAAACAAAGTTTTATCAAAATATATAATGAACATTATAAATTGGAGAAAGTTAATAAATTATAAAATACTTACATTTTGTTTTGTAATCACATACAATTCTACAAAAAAAAAAAAATACTTTTTTAAGAATGTTTTTTAAATAAAATTACAAACAATAAGTTGAAAGAGCGTGCTGAAATAATAACAATAATTTAAGCTTATCGCATATCGTTAATATTCGTTGTTATAACCATGTAGTTATATCTGCCTCTATGTTTTCACTTTATATCATTGCTTGCTTTTATCCTTTGTTTTGATATAATATTTTCTTAACTTATTAATTTATACTTATCAGTTATCATATCCTAACAAAATAAATGCTTTTTAGGAAAACAAAAAACATATCAAAACATTAATCAAATTTATGCAAGATCTTTAAAAATGTATTCCTTAAGTTTTAACTGTTGAGAATATAACTGTATCACAGCTTTACTTAACATTTATAAAATATCATAACCATATTATAATACATATATTTTTTTCAGAATAGAGAATGTGAATAGTAGCTATTTATAAATTTTAAAATATAAAATTATATAATAATTTATATAAGTTTATTTTTTTAATATGTTTTCAGGTTCTCATATGTTAAAAAATGCACTGTATCAAAAATTTTGAAAATATAATACAAGGTTTTTTGTAAGTTTTTATTAATAAAAAAAAAAAAATAAAGTTGGGAATTTATCCAAACACATTTTATCAGCATTGTTTGGTAAAATGTTGACGAATTCCGTTAAATTACAAAAATTAACAAAATAATTTTGTATATAATTTTTTTTTTAATTTTGAATACTCATACCTAAAGGTTGAAAATTTATTTCATAGTTAAATATAAGTTTTTAACCAATATTAAATATATATATATATATATATATGTATCGAAAAGTTAAATTACATTTTGTAAGCCTTTAAAATTTTACGACATTTATATTCCACCCACAAAATATCTATTTCTTTTCAAATGATTTTTGTTATTTTTTTGTAAATGTAAACAATGACTCACATAATCGAAATTCCTAAAAATCTACAAATTACAAGTGCAAATACAAATAGTTATAGTGGCTCTGAACTCCAGAATGACATCCACTGGTTTAATATTCAGTTAGAATAATAATTTAATCAGTATAATATAGTAAAACATTTTAATACTTCAAAAGTTATACAAACACAAAAACAATTTTTTTTTTTTTAACACATTGTTGTAAAACTAACATATATACATTCATCTGTTAACTATAATAAATTTGAAGTACCTACACTAAATAATTGTTAATATGATTTATAAAATATATAAAATATTTATGTTATTTCCAAAATAAGAATAATAATAATATCGCAATAATAAATAACACAATAAAATTATTCCTCATTAATTGATTAATTTATCTGAATAAAAACAAAACCATATGACATATTATGACAAAATATAAATATAAATTTAATAATTATTTTCGTAATATTTAGTAAAAATACCATTAGATGAACATTATGATATTTATAATATTATTAAACGAATATAACAGTAGTGTATTTTCTGTTAAACATTATATTAGTCAATACTAAAATAATTTGTAAAATAACACTATTAATACACATTTTAAAGCAGGAAAGACTTTCAATAATTCATTAACAAACATTATAATTATATTATCTACTTTAGATAAAGCTACCGCAATGACCAAATCAACAAAACATTCGAAATTGAATTGGGAAATGAAGGACAGTAGGTAATTTTAAGTCAGTAGAAATTTTAGAAAACTTTATGTTTCTAAACAATTGGTTTAACTCTACACGGGACTTTGAATTACAGAAGAAAAAAAAGTAAACGGTTTTCATTGATATGTATAAATAATGAAATGAGATCAGTTCATATTATTTGAATTGAATTTTAGATTTGCTCATGGTGTCTATTTTTATTGTATTTATTATTATTTTATTTAAATTCTCAATAGGTAAATGTAATCGCTTGGAATCGTTGAATGTGTGTAAAACTTGTTGAAACGTACAAATAATATAAGCGAACAAAAATCCAGTGCGTTCGGATTTCTTCTTCTATTTGTCTTTATTGAATATACAGTGAAACTACACAAGAAGTATTTTTCGCCAAGATTTCGACTCGTTTATTTTGTCTAAACGCACTGAAAAGTTATAAAGAAAGTTGCCCAAGAAAAAAAAGTATTACTTGCGTAAAATGGTCTAGAAAACAAAATAAACACCATAAGCTCTTGCTATCTGTTGTTCATCAGTAGGAAGGTATAACCATATTTTTCTTACATCAGGATTTATTCTGAATGTTTCTTTTGTTTTTTTTCTAATTAAAATATTAAACTATGGTGCATCCAATAATAAATAGTGCATTAAAAAATATAAAAATTTATATCACCTTTTTTTTTTAATTTCTTTATTTTATGAGACACAAGACAAATAATTTTTAATTGAATACAGTATAATAATTTTGATTCATTTGATTTTAAGTAAATTTGATTTTAGAACTATTACTGTTAATAATCATAACATTTAGATAATGTTAATAACAAATGAAATTCAATTTATGAACCTTGCGCTATTTTGTAAAATACATATTATAACAGTTATTATAAAAATAAAAGACATTTTCATGATAAGTAATTTAAATTTTACCGTAATTTCATGAAAAAGTTAAAAAAAAATGTTTACATCTTTTCATTTTTTTTGTTTATCATACTATATAACTATATAACTTATATTATACATATAAACATTTTTTTTGAATATAATTATCTTTTAACTGTAAGAAAAAATAAACAAATTCATTTATAATTATTGATGTAAAATCTATTGAAGCATAATTCAAGAATCTTAAAAAACTTCAATCGGAAAATTAATATTTGCATCTGGACAAGGTTGTTATCTCTTCTTTTCCTTATTATTATTATATAAATTCTTTAGATTTTTTAAAATTAATATCAAAACTAACAAATTGTTAAGCAATACAATTTTTGAAACAACACATTATTTTTAAAAGTGTAAGCAAGTATAAATTTAAATAGCTAATTTTTTATTGGCACAGAGTATGAACAATTTGTACTAATTAAAAAAAAAATCTGTCACAATAAAAAATAACTATTTTAAATACATTAGGTAATTTAAATAGTTTATGTATTGTATTAAATATATTAATATAGAAATATTCATAATATACCGAAAATATTTTAACTATAAATAAGATACGATAATCATAAGCTGCTTACCATAAAAAAATAAAAACACTCTATAAATATACTAAAAAATAAAATTTGATATTATTTTTTTTTAAATATATTAAAATAATGATAATCGTATTATAAAAATAAAATATATTAAGTTAAAAATAAAACTTTATTTTAATATTTAATTATATTATATTATACGTGGTGTGAGACAAAATATTTTAAAGTTTGTTTATTGTATCAAACAAAACTATAAAACCATGAACATACTTTTTAGAAGCTTTTTTATTTGTCTATATAAAATAATTTGAACATAAGCTCAGAATCTCATAAGCTTATACGTTATAAACTTATACATCTAACGTATTTTAAATCTAACATAAAAAAATGTTTGATATCGTATAAACATCATTTTATATTTAATACGTAATATTGTTTGGTATTCATTTAAAATGTTTACCTATTTATTTATAAAATTATATCTAGTAGTACCTATTAATAGTCATTATTTATATGGGTATTTATTAAAAGATATCGTATCTATTATGGTCAGAAAGAAATATGTAAAATAATAATAATAATAAAATAGAGACATGAACAAAAAAATTAGTTGTTTATCACATTCAAATTCTGTATAAGATATATTTTAAGTGTTTCACTTTCGATGATACATAAGATTTTTTTTTATATAGATCGAAACGCAGCGCTTCAGTAGTTCTGATATTTGTTTGTTGGTTTGAATTGTTTGATGTTTGTGTATTATTGCTGTTTTATAAGTTATAACTTATATACATAACTACATAAGCTGTAAGTAAAACTTGATGCTTATATAGTATATTTTTTTATTTTGTATTTTAAATATGTTAATATTTTTTAAATATTTTCAATACATTGTGTAGTTTTCTTGTATAAGATTCAAGAGTTATTTCTCTTATGATAATGGTTGAAAGGCATAGTAACAATTATCTTAAAATTATTTCAAATATCTCTCATAATCAAAATAATAAGAGTATAATAATATTATAAATAGTAGTATATGTCTTCGTTTTAATAAGATTTAAATTAAAATAGTTTAGCTAATTATATCCAGATGCATTCTGTTAAACATATAACGCACTCACGTCAACTATACATATTTATATTTAACTAAAATATTTACTATTTAATATGATATAATAAAATATAATTAATAATGAGATAATTATTCACTTTTTTTTTTTATCAGAAGATGTTTGTTTTTTATTTTAATTCTGACTTGAATAATTTTCACCATAACTACAAAAATAAACTAGCTCTGCACTTTTAAAAGTAAATATTTAAAATGTATATTTATTTTAAGATCTGTTGTGTTGTATTATGACTAACATTTCACGTAGCTAGTCTAAATTCAGTAATTTTTTTTTTTTTTTTAAGATAATTTTTAAGTCTATCTAGATTTATAGTATGTAAATCTTAGGCAGCACAAAACCGTCTCACATCTTTCAAGTCGTTGAAAATAAATCTTTCTCTCTCTATAAATTTATCTATCTCTCTATCATTGATCACTAGCCCTGCGGTGTATAACAAAAAAAGCACTTCATAAAGATTTAAAAATAGATAGAGTTGATAGTGGATCAATTAGCTTTAAAATACTGTACAACATTTCTTACTGAACTACAGTATCATCAAAATCCTCTTGTTTCCCACTTATTCTGTTATTCACAATAATCAACAAATCCCACGTCGTGAAAAAATACACCAATGTCATGATTTCTTGAATTATTAGTTGACCAATTTTCGAAGGTTCCTCTCAACGTATAGCCTCCTTCATCGAGTTAAAACTTATTTTTATATTTGCTTGTATGAATGTAATTATATTTATTTATTGTTTCTTTATCGATTGAAAATTGTAAGTTTTCAAGGTAAAAAAAAAAAAAAAACAAGTGACGCCATAGTTAAATATATCAAATTTAATTATTAAATAATCAGTCTTTCACACTCAAAATTATTTTTAACAAACACATTTCTCACACTAAAAAAATAATATAATGATATAATCTTTAATAATACAAATTTAATTTTATAAAAAAAATAACATATTATTACCAAGTAAAATATTTTTAAAAACGTGATATAATGTAACTTCTCTTAAAATTGTTTTAAATGTGTTGTGTATAATTAAAACGGATTCACCAGATATATTATTTAATATAATTTATAAACTATTTTATATTATTCTTTTTTAATGATATATGCTACGTTGATTTAAACTGAGATTGATTGCAAATTTATAGATAAATAATGTTTTGTTCTGAAAATGCATTAGTATCGAAACTATGAACGAAAATGTAACAAAGAAGAAACTTTAACCATTTAAGTTAGAAGCTAAAATCATATAACATGAAAATACTAAGAAGCTTTATAATTCAACATTTTATAACATTTTCTATCAATTTTCAATAGTTATTTTTAAAACTAAGTGAAAGTTTGTCTGAACAAAATAAAACTCATTTAGCTAGTATCATTGTATCATTTTATTTTAAAACGAAAAATCTTTTAAGAGTAATTTAAATATAATAAAATTATCGTTAAAACAAAATTCTTTGTTAAATATTTTTATTGAACTTAACAGGAAAACTATAACAATTAAAATAATTTAGTGATTAATATAATAATTCATTGATTAGATATGTATTGAATATTAAACAAAAATTCTAAAATTATTAAAATAGCTAGTAAAAATTATAAGGAGTTATTTATAATAAGATATTTATAAATTATTATATCCGAAAATCACATAAACAAAAAAAAGAAAAAAAACAAATATTGTGAAAATTAAATTGCTTGTGATAAATTAAGAAAATCCCAATAAAATTCTTAGTACTTTTCTTAATAATCTGAAAAAAAAAAAAAACAAAATAATTGAAGAAAAGAGGATTTTTACGCTAAACTAGTTACTAATAATAAAAGTAATAAAATTGATATTTTTATTGTATTATAGTTTAAACACGAATAACCATTTAAAATTGAAATTGTATTTAAGTGTAATAATTTTTTATACATAGTATAGTTTTGAAAATTTTTGATTTGTTTATAATATGCTAATTTAAATCTTAAGAAATGTTATCAAAATAAAAAAAAAAATAACAAATTACAAGTATTTTATACTAAAAATCAATAAAATTTCCAATTTTTATACCCAAGGTTTAAAATTGTAATACAATATGTATCATAATCACTAAAAATGCAGAAAATATAAATACATTATATTATTTGTTTTTATACATTTTAAGTCCAGATATTATCAGAATTACATAATTTAACGGTACAATTTAATAAATAAGCTAATTATATATAAAAATATATATAATATATATGAAATTATATATATAACTAAAATGATATATGCAAAATATAAATTTTGAAAAAAAAATCTGGCTCTTGTGACATTAAAATAAGTTTTTTTTTGGAAAACTAAACTAGTCTTATTTAAATTTAGTTGATTGTATCTTTTTCTCTATATTATGTTATAAAGCAAATAAATATTTATTTTTAACCTATTTGTGACTTCAACCTGTATTAAAGCAGGTATATTATTTTTTTGGTAAGTATGGACGTATGTATAATATTATGTTTACATACATCCATTAATAACTTGATTCATAATGCACATCTAAAACTGTAATATGCTTCCACTTCAGGTTGAAACGTTTACATTCACGGTTTAAGGTGAACTGAATTACAATTAAACTGATATAACAGCCATCTATATGCATTTTTAACTCCAGGGGATAGGAGGTAACTAGTTCGTATTGAGGTAAATCGTTTTACGTAAAAATAAACTATTTTTTTTTATTTCTTCTAAATATTATTTAAAAACTCACTATTCAGCAAAATAATTCAAGGTATAATATAAGCTATTAATATTTATTTTATTATTTTGATGTTTATTTTTAGCTTAAGTCATTAGTTAAGTAGTACAGTTTTGTCATTTTTTAAGTTTTGAAAATTCATCATTTAACACCGATTAAAACATATTATTTTATTGTTTTTACTTAAATATTTCACAGTAATTAATTTATAATCAGTAAATATGTATATCACTGCAAAAAAAAACGATAATATTTAAAACACTGGAACCAAATATAGATTATACCGCGGTTATAGACAACAGTAAGAATGGTTACCACGAATTAAGATTACAGGTTAATCACACTAAAATAAAATAAAAATGAATATCTCTAAAATGTTTATAAATAGAATAGCATTGTTCGTACTAATACTGTAAATAGTGTATATACTATCTGCCGCATTTGTGGTGGTAATTAATTGTTTCCAGCTATACTTCCCTTAACACAGTGTGCATATGCAATACAAGCCTAAAATTATAATAGGTACAAAGTACAATGATTATTAATCGTGGATTCAACGATATCGAATTAATTATTATTAGAGCTACTGGTCTTTACAAATACAAAACTTAGTTCCGATGGTGCTGATTAGTATGTTCTATGTATGTTTAACACTTAAAAACCTTCTAAAACCGTCCAACTTTGACCAGTTACAACTCGCCAACGGAATAACTAAAGTTAATCATTGTAACGCGAAAAATGTATAAAAAAAATAGCTTTATTAATTTATGCAGTTATTAATATAGTTTGACATTTGAAAATTTATAGTTTTTTTTGCTGTTAAATATAAGGATGATAAAAATAAAATGTGTATACAATTTATTGTATAAAAGCATGTAACTAAAAATTTTAAAATTATTTTTAAAAAAATCTATGCTTTTTGAAATAATGAGCGTTCAATTATAAAAAAAAAAAACTACTATAAATTCCTATAATATTTAAATACCTACTAAAATATAATAAATTCAATGTTTAAGGAAAAAATAAATCAACCAGAGGTTATAATAAAATAAATTATTACTTTAATAGCTTTATCACAAAATATCATTAAAATATTATGACCGTCTCTGCTGAGAATCATGTTTCGTATTCGATGATATTATATTATTAATTTAAAATTTAACACATCTATTACAGTGACCAACCGATACCTATTAAATAGTAGAGTGGTATCAACTTTCAGTACTTTTGTAGGTATTTAAATATGCGTACATAGAAATGAATTAATTTATTTACAAAAAGATTCAAATATATACACCTAAATGTAATCATTAAAATACCTTATCTAATTAATATCATTTAATAAGAAATATTATTTTTAATTAATTTAATAAATTATAAATGAATTAAATTATAATAGAAAAAAAAGTTATACATAGTAGTTAAGTATGTACAAACCACTATAATGGTGATTTTCTATTAAAATATAAAATATAATTTTAGACTTAACCGAGTTTAATACCTAAGTAAAAAATGTCTTATGAGTTATGATTAAAATTGTACGTCTTCTTTGTTTCATTTTAAAACATACTTAACCAAATAACCAATGCTTAAAGTTTGTGGAAACTTTTTCTTTGGTAAAAAGAGTGCCGTTAATATTTATTCTTATAAAGGCAGATTGTACATTCTAATTATAAAAATTAACAAAAAACATGGTTTCTACTTTAAATTTGTTTTTATTTAATGTCTATCATTAAAATTACTTTGCCTCTAAATAGGCAACGGAAAGTATTAAATGATGCTTTTAATTTATTAAAATGTAGCAGAAGCGTAATCAATTTTAATTGAGATTTCTTTAAATCCAATTAAAAACTAAACACACTTCTTTGTTCGTTAAAAAATATACATACTTTTTATAGATTCTAAATTCGATGATGACTTATCTAATTTTAGTTAAATTCATATGTTATTATATGTATTATGTACTTATTAGTTTACTTTAAATTGTGCGAATATATTTTTGGATTAAATATTAACTTATCTTACTTGGAAATCTAATAATACAATTAGTAGCTAAAATTAAAATGCTTCTAAAAAATAAACGTTCAAAAATTTAAAGAATTATTGTAAATTATAAAATATAAAATATGTTAAGCTAAATATGTACCTACGTTAAACTAAAAAGTGTTGTCAATGTATATTTATTTTTTATCTAGCGACCTATCAGACTATTACTTAAATTTACCCAATCACAATTTATTTTATTAAAACGTACAAGTATATTATATTATATTATTTAAAAGAATGTTTAAAAATAAATGCTAAAATTAACTAATAAATCTAGTTTATTTGAATTCCTGCGGGTATAAAATAATATAACCATTAATAGTTTATCTTTTAAGAAAAATAGCTAGTTTAACAACCAAACCATGCTTCGCGAATGGTCAAGTTGAAACCACACCGCATAATTTTTTGTATTTTCATAATTCAGAGTTGTGTCAACATCAATCTATAGATAGGACGCACGACGGTTAACTCCGGTTTTTTTTCACACATTTACTAGAGCAGCGCAACTTATGTATATACCTAATAATATAGTGTCCACACTTCATTAAGAGATACCGTCGAGAGAACGGTTGAAAAGAGGTAGACCCGCGTGTTGGCCATAAGGGAAGCAAGTGGTAATGGCTTTTCCGGTCGAAGAATCATCGCAAGGCGAGTAGTGGGGAAACCGGCAGATTCCCGCCGTTCCCCCAGGGCCATCAATCTGGATTATATTCTTTACTGTGCAGTCAATAACTTATATCCACCAGGTTTATGATTACTTTGGCATGCTCACAAAATAGCTTAGACCGTACGGTGAACACCCCATGCGATAATATAATATAGACACGACAATAAATATATATGCATCCCAAGCAAAAACAGTGATTGTACAACACTTACGTACAACTGTTGGTCGTTAATGCTTACACGTATAGCGTATATGTGTGTCGTATACGCCGTGGCAGAACCTGACGTATACTATAGATATTTCAGCTTCCAATGTCCGAACCGTCAAACAAGTAAATATGGATACCTGCAGTAAGAGCTTACGCAACCAATCTTTGGTGACCACGATAACGAAGACTGCACAAAGACTAGTTTTGAAAGATTTTACGAGGGTTTATACTATATAACTCTAAGGTTGATTTACTCTCAATCAACTGACCACGATAACGAGTACTGGATGTTTGAGAGTGGATTCTCTTTGACCTAGACACAATAGTACTATTTTCCAGCTGACCATGATAACGAGTACTGACAGAAATATAGTATTATAATGTCTTACTATTTTTTATAAGTGGTTTTCTCGCCACAAACGCTTTAGTGCGTACTTCGAGAATTAATCACTCAAGAAGTATAAGCTCTTTTACAAAAGTGAACAAATTATTTATTAACTCAAAACAAAAATATAAAATAAACAAGAAAAGAATATTAAAAATTGACTGGTCACTGAGTCGTAACACACCTCGACTGTCCGCTTCCTTCGCTCTCCTCGTTGCCGTTGTCTCATTAATAATTATTTTGTTAACTCTGCATTTAACGGCCCCCGCTCCGAATGGGATATTTTAGATGATGTTATACTATAATACGATTATATATACATAATATAGATAATATATATATATATATATGTTATAAGTCATCATATTATTATTTTATTACAATATGTGCAACAGAAGGGTGCAAGACATACGTGTTTTGAATGTTCGTGTTAGCCGAGCTCGGCTTTTCTACATTTTCATTATTATACTATGTGTGCGTCTGTAAATGGACGCGCAGCCGACCCGCGAAACCGGCGCGAAATATTTTAAATCGAATCTGACACACGACAGTATTACATAATATTTTCTACTACGAGCGTACGTTTGGAGGATTTGACGATTTTACTTGAAAATCACATGTTTGAATAATAATATGACATAATATTATCTTCCACGATACACCATCGATCGTTCTGTACCTATATACCAACTCGTATTTACCGGCGCAAATAAGCGAACCTGCGCACCGACGCGTGACAGCTGTAACGTCATATGATAATCCCCGAACAAAGTTGTCGTCGTCGTCATCGTAATCGTAATGCAGACAGCGTATAATAATATATTATTATTATTATTGAAGCTCATTCGAGTTCGTTTCGATTTTTTTCCACTTTCCATTTTTTATGTATTGACCCGAATAAAAAATAATATATTCTCCAAATTGTTGTGCGATAAACTGTTTTTAATAAAACTATAATAATTCTATGGACACCAAATCCATCAAATATTGTATTATATAAATATTTTATTGCTTATGTTTATTTTGACACTTATTCCGCTATTATTGGTTGTTTCATAAAACTTAATTAGAACATGCATCCATTCATTCGTGAGCTACCTACTCATCATTGATGTAACTAATAAAAACATTGGGCGAACACGATTTTTGCATTTATTTTTAATAGGATTGATAAAATGTCTCATAAATTGATCCAAAATGTTGTTTCTATAATCAGGTTGGTATAAAGGTACACTAAAATAATGTTGAGAGTACAGTAAAGCATTTCTTGAATGAAAAAATTGTTGTTTTGTACCTTCCATATAGGTTAGGTTTTATTATAGTAAATATACGTAATATATCTATGCTTATTTTTATGAACTATGATTACTTTTTAATACAACATCTGAACAAAATCAAAATTCAACTACAGAATTGTCAAGTTTAATATTCAGATATATTCTACTAAGAGTTTGCTAGTTTTGGGTACATATAAAACTTTTCAAAACTTCATATTTTCTTTCAATTAAATTTGTCACTGATAAATAATCAATTTATAATATGCTAGATCTTTAATGTTAACAGTTAATACAGTATAATGTATAGTTTACATTATATACAATATTAATAAGAATGTAACTCAATTTAATTAAAAATCGTTGATAAAAGAAATTTGATTATATTAGTAACCTTTTGAAGTATAGTAAATAAACTTTATTAAAAAGTTATCAACTCAATTTTATGATTTCGTCTTCAAAACGATGTAGATTTTTTTACAAAATAGTTTTTTTTTTTTTTTTTTAATTAAAAGTCTTCAAAGTATTTATTAATTCTATCTGTTGACAGAAAATTATACCTCATAAAACATCATAAATGTACCTATTTTAGTACACACACGGTATTCATTGGTCTTGCAATGTAAAATTTTGTTGAAGTACGTCAATATAATAGTTTATACTTGTCTCGACGACTCGTTATTTTTTCTAGCAAATATGTACAAATAAAATCTTGGAAAATTATACTATAATAAACCCGAAACTAATGTAATATATATGGTTATAATTTAGTTAAAATTTAGTTATATAACTGTTTAGTACAATTATAACCAACCACTTTAAAATAGTAATAAATAATTATGTAGCTGACATTAATAAGTGACATGTACAACTAGTGTCCACAAAATACCACCGCATCTCTTCCATGACGTGCAAAATGAGTGGTAAGCAACATGTTTAAATCCCGTTTCTGAACAAACTCGAAAACTTAAGATGTTTGCAATTCAATGACGTATATTAATAATAAAACACGTCGCAACCATCATGCCAAATTTTGTCATAGTCATGTGAACATGATTGTGCGTTACAATGTAAAGTTTTTAAATATGTATTTTACTCTAGATCACAATATTATAGGATACGAAATACGTGGATAGGATATTATCTGAAAGGGGTTCGATCCTTTTTCTGCGAAGATAAAGTCTCAAGGCGAAACAACTGTTTTAGTAGCTTTATTATTAATAATAATATTTTTATTTTTGCATCAATAAAACACAGAGTGTACGAATCCTAAATTTGGCCCTCAGTGTTATTTACGTATTATTTTCGCTCAAATTATTTATAAAGACCGTTCGGTACATGCTACCGAAAACTCCGCCATCGATTTCGTTCAACGGCTGTACGATATAAAAATAGCAAAGTAATAATAATAATGCATACCGATTATGCCATCGTGTTTTTGCCGAACGATAAAATATAATATTCGTCAAATCTTCCGATCGATTAAGTACGATTGTCGAAAACTACCATTAAACACGAAATCAAGCTTTATTATCCGAATCGATATTAATCTTAATGAGCGGGTACACGCGACGAGAGTGAATGCTTTCGTTTTATGCTTCGGATATAGTTCAATGTTATTCCCGGATAAACGAGGATAAAACCGAAATTAAACTAATTAAATAATAATAAATGTAACCCATAATACTATTATAATACGTAATAATTTGACGTCTTCTTGAAGTTTTCATGTTTAAGTGTATATAACTTAACATGTAAATAACATAGGATTCAGTCTAGTGGAGTTTTATAAGTAATAATTATGCTTTCTATGACAATATAATTGTGTATGAATTCACAAAGAACATTATTTTTTGACACACATATTAACAGAAAACAGGTTATACATTGTATAAAATATACTTATATAATCAGAAGTGGGTAATCAATTAAAAAAAAAAAAAAAATGAAACCTAACCTAATAAAGATCATAGAACGATGCGCTATGATGGCACGGACGTGGGATGTACAATTATTTAATAAACTAAATTCCAATATAATCTATAACAACATGGATTATTCTACTCAACCTCCACCGCAAATACCAGCAGTAACATCATATGTTATGATTAAAACAGTCTGGTTGCGGTTTTGCAAGAACCGGCGACCGACGTAATGACTAAACTACACAAAGCTAGACAGTAATAAATATTTTATTTGGTGATAAAAAAATAAACGGAATAATATATTTTTAAATAAATAAAAATATTATTAGAAATTGTTATGTTTAAGGAATATGACTAAATTGTTAATTGTTCTTTATTGTTTTATGTTTTGTTAACTATTTCAATGTGATCAAACACAAATTAACTAGTCTACTAATTTCTACGAACAATGTTTTTTTTAGTTTTCTTTGACACTAAACATTTGCACTTAGTTCAATAAAATGTCAAAAAAAATTATAAATAGTTAGCAATAACTTTGTGTTCGTTTGTTCTTCATTTTGGTATTTGGTATCAAGTGAATGGCGTATAAAAAACGTTGTTTTTCGGAGATCTGTTTTAAAGAGCCAATTTTTATAATTTATAAAAAAAAGAAAAAAAATTATAATCAATTTTATGATATATTCCGTGTGACAATGGATAAACACTACTTTGTGATTAATTAAATTTCCTATTAAAGGTGTCGTGTGATAATAATTATATTATTATAATATGTAAGTAATAAGTATAAGATACCAGGAAAAATGATTTTAACAGCGAAAAATAAATCCAAAAATAAACTAAAGGTTATATTAAACGTTATAAATGTTGTTCAATTAATTTAATAATTTAATATTTATTGTTCAATTTCAATTACAACTGTATTTTGATATTATTCAATAATTAAATGAATAAATATGTTGTGAACGTTTTATGTCATGTAGCATAAAATTGAATTTATCCACAATCTAAATAGATTTGACTGAAATATTCAATATTACTATGTATTTTTATACTAGTAATGGTGTATTACAATTATTATTTTTTGGTGTCTTGAATAAAACAGTTCTAAATACTAATATTTTCGAAACTACCATCGGAATTTAGAAATATATTATGTAGCCTACATAGTAGTTATATTCTAATTTTGTATAAATTAGTTAACAGTACTCAAAACATTTTGGGAATAAATTAATTCGGTACACATTGTAATTATTACATATTTAAAATATTTTATGATAGCACATACACAAAATTATGTAATATACATTAACACAGGTTCTACCTGAGTTTCTTTTTCTTTCACTAAAATCACTGTAATGTTAAGACTTTTAGGGGATTTAGAAAAAAACTACGTTTTATTATTGAGTTAATTGTATTATTTTAAATTTATAAATATACTATAAATATACTACATCTTCACAAATTTAATTTACTGTCTATAAAATCGACTATGTTATACAAGTTTGATCATAATATAAATGTATCGTCATACTCTGTATATAATTATATCATTTGTAAGACACTGGGTTTTTCATCTGAACTAGAGTTGATTAAATGCCATACGTGAGCTTATTAGACGGTGACCTCGTCATACTGAAGCGTCCAATTATTTTTTTTAATTCCATAAGTATTATACTAAATGTACACACTAATTTTATGAAAATTCAAAAATAAAATACACGGTACGACATTTACGACATGTACACTTTTACATTAATCGGTTGGTAATTATATAAATGTATATTCTAAGCAGCGAATAAAATAAATAAAGTTGTTTTGGCTAATAACTTAAGCAGATTAAGCCGGTAAACTTTTAAATAAAAAAATATATTTATATAGTTGTTATTTATAATTGTATTTCTACATTTCTACACTTAATACATAAATACAATTTCAATTTGTAAAATATCATTTTTTTTTTTTTTAATTATAATTTTCCTGATAACTTGAAGCATTTAAATTCCGATTCGAGTTGTAACTGAATATCGATGAGTAAGCAACTTTTCATATATTTTCACACTGAAAAAATAAGACTATTGTACTACAAAGTTTCATAAAATTTAATAAACTTTTATCACAAATTGTGTAGTAAAAGTTAAATTGAATTCAAACACAAACATCTTTTAATTCTATATTTAATAAATACATCAAAAATTGTTACAAATTCTACCTGTCAGTCATTACAATATAATATTATATCTTAAGCCCTTTCCATGTTGCTTGATCCAGAGAGTAATGGATCGCGTCCACAATCAGTACTAGGTACTTCTCTAGTGCCTGCTGTACACGGAAAATCCATACAAAATGTCTTATTCTTTCCAAGGTCTTTATTAAAATTAGTTATGTAAATTCATAGAATGTATTATAACCGTGGAATGTGTATGTAGGTAGGTACTACTCTAGATTTTTTTTATTAATTTTACACCTTAATTTCCCACAAATAAATAATATTACATTGGAAACACATCTCATTGCAGCATTGAAGGCTCTAAGTGGGAAATTATGTTAATATCGTTATTTTTATTACACATATTATTCCATAACATAATCTCTGGATGTATAAATACACTATCAGACATACCAATAAACTTGTTGAAATGCATTACTGTTTATATTTTTTCAACTTTCCGTATACATTTTTTTATCATTATTATCTTTTAGTCTATAAATGTGCAATATTTAAATTATTATAAAAATATATCTGTATTGTGGTTTATAAAATCTAATAACATATAATTTTATAAATTATTTCATACAAGGAATATTTTGCACGTATTCAAATACATCCACTAATCCCGTTCGTTTTCTTATCTCAGACTACCGGTAATTGTTTAAATAACTAATCCTTCCGCCTCCTCCCAGAGGAGTTACCGCTCAATAATTTACTGAATAAGTGATACAAAATTCGATATTAACACAAAGTAATTTTACTTAACTAATGAATGTGCGTTTGTGTTAGGGCAGAACATCAATTATTTAACGCTGACACTTCTTGGGAAATCACGTACATAGTAAATCAAATCAGCTCATCAACGGTAAAAATTATAATAATTTGAGTACTTACTTTGAATATTTATCCAGTTACTTTATTATAATTATGTATTCAGATATAATTTGACTTAAGTACTTAGACATTTTCTGTATGTCTTGAATAAATATACTCGTGTAACACATCTATAATCTATAAATATGCATTTACCATTGTATAATACAATTACATACATTGTATTAAATTAATACAATAAATATCATTAATAATGGTACATAAGATATAAATGCTAAAAATTCAAATAAAAAGGCATATCAAAACTATGTTGTAAAATTATTAATAGAATGAAATAATAAGAGATATTTAGTATTGGCATTTAATTTCTAAGTAAAAGTTGAATATTATAATACTCAATATTTATTTTTAAATTGTATTAAATTATGCGTATTATACACAACTTTGGTTTTACGTACTAGTCTTATGTAAAAAAAAAATTAAACACAGAGATTAATAGTTCTCAAAAATATATAGCTTCATATAAATTATATATAACCATCTAAATATCGCCGTAATATCAATAGAAAACATTGAATTATATTTTAAAATTATAATAATAGCTATTAATACTTAATAATATAACGTAAATTAAGGATGCAATTACAATAATAGGTAACAATAATTCAAATGACAAAAATCAAATAGCAATAAAAATACGTAATATGGACAAAAGCTGACTAATAAACTAACGAATAGAATGAATGGAGATAGATTTGATACGTATTAATTGGGTGCGGATAGTGGTGTTTTTCGACTGATTAATAAAAGCCATAAACATAATATAGCTTTAATAATTCATAACAATCCATATTTAAATTAGATAGATTGATACAAATAATACTAATTTATATCAAATATAATGTATGCACTTGCTAAGTTATTCGACAAAATAGTGTCCAAATGCGTATAGAACGTGGACTATAATACGGTCTTATATCATCAGAATAAAAATAGTGTACATAACGGCAATCGCAATATAATACACAAAAATACACATGAAAAATGTTAAAGACGATTAAAATAACCAATTGATATTAACAAAAAATAACAATACAATAAGTAAACATATTATAACTATTATTAGATTGTTTAACTGTCTTACTTTTTCCATTAAATTCTATACATGTATAAACAATTAAAGGTTCGTAAAAAAAAAAAAAAAGTTAGAATGTATTGTATAAGCTCAATAGACAATTTTTACAATAATAAATAAAATAAATGGCATTAACAACTAATGTTCCGGAACAGATGTGGATTTCTGCAGTGATCGAAATTTAAAAACTAAGATAACTCCTATGCGAGTTCACCTGTTCTGAACGTAAATTCCAAAACAACGCATTACGTATAAAACTAACTATACATTTGTTGTAAACAAAAGCAATGTGGATAAAATATAGGAAACATAACCTACATATTGCATTTGAATTTTTAAGGGCCATTGTATTATGGAGGTAAAATTATTAAGACTCGTTAGGATGATAATGCAATAGATGTCTTCGATGTTTGGAATAAAATCCTACTACGTATTAAAGTAAAACGATAACGTTCGGTGTTTGTTTGGGTTATGATAAAGGTGTAACTGGTGTAAGGCTAATAATTATTAGTATGCTAGTACTATTAATAACTAGACATATTAGATGTGCGGGTATAGTAGTTTTACACAGTTCTGAAAAATGTAGTCGATATTATATATTTTCTCAACTATAGGTAATCGAAATAATATACTAAAATCACATCGGTAAGCAATACACAATAATATTGCAGCTATAGCATACCTACTTGTTGTATAAAATGTTGTTCATTGAAATAGTATGTAAATTATTGTGTTAAGCAACTATATTGTATTTTATTGTGTTGGAATTTATTCATCTGCGCACAATTATAATAAAATATCCACGTGTTTCAATTTGTAAAATTAAATTTGTTTGAAATGAGACCGGGTAGTATATTATTGAAAAATATTTATTAAAGCTCCTGATAAACGTTTCAAGAAAAAATTATCCTCATTGAGGACTTGATATTTTCTTCTGCATTCTAAATTTTGCGCTTATAAAATGTCATAATAATATCATTGTTCTGTTAACATTTTACAACAATAATAATACATAGATGTAGGTACTTAGGCTATGCTTAAACAATACCCATACATACTTAATATAATGTGCCTATTGTACACATCTTGACGTTTTAAATGCATTCAAACGCATGCCAGTTTCATACCAGTCCATATTTTGTTTTAGTCAGATAAATGATAACTCAGAAATCGTGAAAGAAAATTATACATATATTGCATAGATGAAGCTTAACACACGCAAAGCCAGTAAAAAAAACGTTCGATTAAACTGAATATAACCAACGTTACAGTGAGGGATATCATTATAATAATAATACATGTATTCTATACACACATATAATACGAGCATGCAACAACAATGTACATTTTTTTTTGTATTCAAATCGTCATGGCCGAGCGCGTGTTATTAAAAAGATGACTGGTATATAAATTAGCGTGCAAATAACAACAAAACGAGTATAGAAAATTCAGTAAACATTTGTTAATTTAGGTAATATTGAGGCAGTATAATATAGCTTACGACAGTATGACACGCAGTTCGTAATTATTACGTTCGCCCAATGCAAACAAACTTGCTTCACTTAAGCGTGTATTAAGTATTAACGATGAAAAAAGACATACATATTTCGTAATACACGTACGACACGTATTATAATTGTGTTGCTAATCGTTTTGGCCAATCGTTTTATCTAATCATTTGTGCTGGAAAATCATAGCTACTCAATAATAATATGTTATTAATTCTAAGTTCGGGCATTTTACCATTTTAACCAAAATATCCACATCGCTTGCACTTGATATCTAAATAATATATCGTACGAAACAGATGTAGTTAAAATGCTGCGTACCTGACAAAATTGTTTGGTATGCTTAATCAAAACAATAGAGCCCCATTGGCCATTACTTCCAAATAGTTTGTTTCCCATAAAGGGATCTTTGAAATACGTAAGGAAGTGCATACACAACACTAGACAACAGAAATGTGTATGTTTAGATGAAAGAGAATAATATCTACTACGACAGAAGTGGAATTAAGAGTAAGAAAATTGACATTTTACACTTCCCTGTCTATGGATTATAATGAAGATTTATTTTCTCAAAGGAATTCACATTTTTATTCAATTGTATACTTAATTTGTCAAAGTACTTATTTTAGATTCTGAGTGAAATTAGTAAATTTGTTATTACGTCATTTTCTTCTTAAGTTCTTAGTTTTTTTTGTACACATGTTTATTATTCTATCCCTATTTTAGCTACATTGCAGTGAAATCGTGCAATTAGTGCTTATAGTTTATACGTCTTCTGCATGGATTTTATATTGAACACATAATCCAATATTTTTCTTAATAACTATAGTTCCTATGAATTTTAAAAGATACATGATTAAAAAATGTGAGTAAATTCGTTTTTTTTTCCTGTACTAAAATCATACTGGTTTTTTCATCATCTTTTAGTACCGTTTTCTGTAAGCTAAAACCTAGCGTGATTCAGAATAGTGTTCTCACCAAGATAGTAGAGATGGCCGAGTTTCTGGTTGTGTAACCGTTGTTATAGTAACGAGAGTTACCGGTACACGGCTGTGTTTTTACTTTTTACTTGTGACTGTTGCGGACCACCATCAATTCTAGTAATTTTTCATCCATTAATTGCTTATATTATTCATAACCATTATGTTTTGCCCACAGTTATCAAAAAATAAATTATATAGATGTGAAGCTTTTCATTTTTTAAAATTAATTGAAGAATCAAATGTTCAAGTTTCTTGATGAAGAATTTTCGATTTATGCAAATAATTATCGTAATTGGTCATAAACGCATAACTCAAAACCATAAACGAATTATATTTATATATATTATGATATATTTAGGTATGTATGGTTTTCAAACACTTTTATCCAGACAGAAAGTGACTGATTTAATTATGCATAAAATTATTTTGATGAAGTCTAAAATTAAATGTTATAATTAATATTTGTCACTCAAAATATGTATTGCATAACTTAAGCTTCCATGATACATTATTATATGCACATACAAATATATGTATAAAAAATGTTTGCTCAGTTATCTGATTTTATTATAGGTATATAAACTCAGTTTGTCTTTACAACTTTAGATATTATAATACTAAACTGTAAAAACATTATTTTAAATAAAGTGTGATAACGTAAATCGTTATTATGAAAATAAAACCAATATTTTGTATAATTCTTATAACATAATTAATAGATAACTTCTTAATTTGCTGTTTGTTTCTCTGAATTAATGAAAATACTATACATGGATTTCATTATTATATTTTATATGCACAAAATTATATCAAAAAAGATTAATTCCAATTAACTAGCGCCTGTTTACATAATTTTGACTTAAATGTAATTATAATTACTATTCTTAAAGCAAATGGCTGATTATTGTATAAATCAGTTTAATATTTTAAGCGTGATAATTCAGTCTAATAATTAGTAATAGGTGTCATTTTTTAAGAACAGTTAAAAGGTAATTATCATATTTATACTATAAGTCTATAAAAAAAAAGTATAATAGCTAATATTAATAAACTACGTAGTTATGAAATCACTGACAACAAAGTTTAAAAAAAATGTATTTACTAAAAAAAAACATTAAATATCAAGTAAACTTAGATTTTGTACGAATGACGAATAATAGTAAGTGAAAATTATATTTAAATTACTTACCTACTTTAAAGTTAAAGGTT